>JAHLJZ010000085.1:0-98038 GCA_025602915.1 Paraphysoderma sedebokerense
TAATTAATACAGTGGTAAACTATCCAAGTGAAGTTCCTACACTCACTACATTAATCATACCATCGTCGTTGTATTCTGTCTACCAATTGGAAAACAAATATCATGCCCCAATCTCGTATCCTAAAAGACAAACTATACCGCAACAACGCCGCGGCCAACGAACTACTTCGTCTATCACTCCGTTACATTACCCACAATCAATCACTTCCACCCCGCATTCGATATTCTGCTCAGTTATCCCTCAATAAATTCCCAATCTCGACTAGACATACCGCTGTAAAAAATAGGTGTATAGAAACTGGAAGAGCTAGATGGGTTCTAAGAGATTTCGGGTTAACGAGACATGTTTTTAGAGAGAAAGCAAAGAATGGAGAGTTACCCGGTGTTATGAAAGCTTCATGGTAGATGGGTGATATTTGTAATGTATTTTAGTTAGGGGTGGTGGTGAAATGTGTGATACAAGTAAGGAAAAATTGTCTTGGTCCAAATTGGTATAGGGGTGGAAATTCAGTTAAAAATGTCGTAATTTGTAGGACATTACTTTCTAGTTTTCAAGCACATGGGAGGAATTTGCGAATAAGTTGTTACTTTCGTGAGAGTATGTCTCTGAGAGATGGGGCAATCTGTTATGAGAATGTATTATACACTATTTTTTGGATCGGAATAAGAATATGTTATAGCGACACCACATTCCTATAGTTTGCAGCATCACATAGAAAATCGAGCAGTAAGCACTCTTTCATTTCAAGTTATGTGTGCACAGTGTTTACAACATCCACAGCCGTAATTTACTTCACTAATTCCAGTTCCAGCATTGAACTCCATCACCACTACAGTGACCCCAAAACGGATACACTCTGATTGATATACAGTCACTTCATCCTATCGTTCAAACTTCATATAAACACACTCCTTTCTTTACAAAAATTCAATTCACGTCGATTCAACGATAAACTCTGCCGCATTCACATTTAACTTCCGACTTCCTATCCGTTGTTTAAAGTTATTTTCTGGTTTAGGATCCGGTCCGTAGCTATTGATCGAAAACAACGTAAATTCGGACATGAATTAACAAAAAAACTTGGAACCCAAAGGACAAAGCAGAGTATGAATCAAGCCAAAGAGATAAAGAAAGAGAGCATACGGTTGTCGACAAGGTACAACTGCTGATATCGATTCGTTGGATATAGCTTGTTTCAGTTTGAATACCGGCCTCGTTGGAGGCTCTTTTCTTACGACCGGTGGCTGTTTAACAGGGAGTGGCTATTGGAAGAATTGGCATTAGCGGACGATTAGGGTTGGTTGTTACGTAGCGGTATCAATAATCAGACCACAAGACAAGGACAAAACACCAACCTGTTTGGTCACTTTGACAAACCGCTCTTTACCTTCACCTAAACTGACGTGCTGTATGCCCAATTTTTCAGCCACAATATGTATAACCTTGCGTTCTTCGTTTGATAGTGATGTTGGAAAATTCAGTTCCTCCAGAGCAGGATTGCCAAGGAATGCTTGAATTTCATTATGATAGTGTCGGTACATGGAATTGTCGTTATTGAATGGACCTTTATGAATTTTGAAATGCAGCCAAGGTTAGATTGAGAAAATATTTAACAATAGAGAAATATGAACGAAGGAGGTAAACGAAAAACGAATAATACCTCGACGGGATTGCTGCGGTAAGAAGGGAGGATAACCGCCTTGCTGAGATCGATGGCCCTGATGTTGCTGAAAAGGTTGCGATTGTGACGATTGGACTTGTTTTGCTTGAACTACTAATTTACGACCCATCACTTGTGTATTGCCAAGTACCATTAGATCAAGAAGGATGCCAATGAACGGGAAGGTACTTTAAACGCTTACCGTCTAAGCCGTTTAACTTTTCGATGGCAATTTTCGTTTCTTCTTCTGTTTCAAAATTGGCAAAAGCGAGACCATGGAACATACCGTTGTCGAATAAATAATTCATTGCGTAAGGTTTTGGCATATCCATTTTGTTCTGAATATAGACGATAATTGTATCGATTAGTCTACTTTGTAAACTAACCTTGAACAGAAGACACAAAGAATTGGGAGATAAATCTTACAATCATTTCCAACATTGCCGGCCGCGATAGATGAAAAGGAATGTTTTTTATGATTACTGCTCGCGGATCGACAGGGTTTGCCAGTCCGACTGATGGTGCTCCATTCTATTTGTACATCCAATTAACATTTTTTTAGCATGCTTAACTGAGAAATAAATAGAAGTGCGAAATTACCATTTTATTGTCCTCGATCCGCTCGGCACGGTTCGAATTCTAGGTTAACCGTACAGTAAAAAACAAAAACAAAACGTCAAATTAAAACGGAACAAAAAAAGAAATTCGTGTTAGCGACAATATCAATGAACTTTATGTCAATTATTCAACAAATGCATCAAACTGATTGATGGGAAATCTGCATCAAATCCATCATGAAATACGGAAGATACGACAACCTTTTGGGGATTGAGTATTCTCTGATTTCGTGGTGGACCCTGTCCTCTCATATTTTTGCGATGACCGGCGGGATTTTGGGGATGATTCCTTCCATTATTCGGAGGGACGGAAGGCTGAGAGGACGATATGTTCATATTCGAGAAATCGTTCGTTATGGCCGACATTATTTTCCTTTTCTCGCTCTTCAATGTTCTCCTGTATTTGCTCCACAGGAGTGAAATCAAATCTCCGTTCAGTTTTCTGCGTCACGTGATGTCACATGTTAATTGGACTTAAATCCCGTGACTTAAGCTACATATCACGTGACTCCATCTTCGCAGTTTCCGCTGGGCTTAATTGTCGTTTTGTCGTATTCCAATAATTTTGAACATATTATATCAAAGATAAGGAGATTGCAGAGAGCAAATGGCGACAAGGAACAGGACGGCTGTCTTCCTGCAATACAGGGCATCTTTCTCTCATTCGACCCATAGCCATTTTAAATCTGCTTCCATCGTTGCTGACGGATACGGTGCTTCTGAAAAGACTGGTTTAATCGCGGGTGTGAATGATGAAGACCACCATATCGATATGGGTTCGCTGCCACCGAGATGGTAATTAATGTCATACCTTTAGAATGATACGTTTGCATGAGTATTAAACTTTCTCCGTGTTATTCGCTGTTACTTCTCCATCTAGGGTTGACATTGTTGAAGAGGTACAGACTCATCTTTTAGACAGTTCAACGTATTACAAATTCTAATTGTTCCTATGCTTACTGTATAATCACCACTTAACAGATAGAAGATAATATGAACAGGATAAAAGAAAAAGGTATATAACGTGTTCGCTCCCACCATACGAAGAATTTTCAGAAGAATTTTCAGAATTTAAACTAATGCGTTAACAATTACAAATTCGAAATTGGCCTGTATATGAATAGTGTCGGAGTTGGAGTCGCTGTACAAAAAGCATCTACTGGAAATTATTGAAGACCGCTCGCAAGAACGAAATGCAATAGAAATTATAACTGACGATATCAGCGAGGTAAAAATTCCTTTAATTTCATTTCCTATCACAATTCGTGACTGTACGGTTCTTGAGTTTATAAGCATTTACCTTTCCTTTCTAACATTCACGTATTTCGTTTTTTGGCAATTTCCAAACCCCCATCTATAGCTGTTCCGAAGTTCTCAGCGGAAAATAAAACAAATTGACGAAGAATCCCGGACAACCCCGAATATAACGCGACAGGAGCAAGTACTCTGCAAAAATATCCAAGTTTCTTTGGCGACAAGGCTACAGAACTTAACGGGGGAATTTCGAAAATCACAGTCATCATATTTACAGAGTAAGTTATTCACATGCCTCTGCTGCTGTAGTAGCTAGTTTTCTTTGGATGTCGGATTTACCAGAATTAGCTGAACGAATCTGCATTCTGTTCTCAATCACTCTCATCTCGATATTGATAATTTTCATATACATTTTATATTTAGAACTCCGACAGCGGCAAAACCGAACTTCAAATCTCTTCACATCCACTCAAACAAATTCCTCTCCGACATTTTCCGCTTTCGAGAATCCCCAATCCCAAACTTCACAAGCATTCAATGATTTCCAGCTTGCAACAATCAACCAATCCGATACTGTGATAAGTGAGCGTGAGACTCAGATAAACGAAATAGCGAAATCAATTTTCGAGTTGGCAGAGTTGTTTAAAGATTTACAAAACCTTGTGATCGAACAGGGCACAATGTTGGATCGAATTGATTATAATATAGAAAATACAAACGTGACCTTGAAAGAAGCAAATAAGGAGTTAGATAAAGTATGTGGCTTTACTCTGTTTACGGTCGAAGAAACATTCATTGTAAATTCTAACTGAACTTTCGCCTTCTTTCACCTAATCTTGTCAAATCTGACATCACTCTCACGCCATTCTATTCATACACATTTACCACTCGACATAGGGAGCGCAATATCAAAAATCTGCCACAAAGAAACAATGTATATTTTTATTGATTTTGGTTATTCTGGGGTTAATCATTGCACTAGCAGTTAAAAAGCGACGGTAGCATCAAAGGCGGTGACAAATTGTACATTTGAGTGAGTCTTGAATCCGTTGCTTTAGTAGTGTGATAGAGCAAAAACTTATGGCGTTGTCTGTGCGGAATGCGGATGGTAGAAAGATGAATAAATTAACTTCCAACTGATCAAACACATGTGTCCAGAGTCCTTTTGTCTCTTGTCCTCAATTTCTTTCAGTCCTGACTGTTCGTCTACAGGGCAGCAAACACTACATTAACCTCCAGGTTTTCGTTAGCTTCCTTTAAATAAGAAAATATACAAAAAATATCATTTATTCCTCAAGCATATAATATTTGTTCATATTTTACAAACTTTTGATCTTACATCTTTTCTTTTGTCATGTCAGCTTTTCGGGTATACAGCAATAAGAAGTACACGTCGCAGAATAAGTGAATGAATGTGTGTGAGTGAATAAAAATGAAATAAAATCACGTAAAACAGATGAAAGAAGGAAAGCAAAAAGTTTCAAAATGCAAAGTTTTGAAGAGTGGAGAAACAAAAAGTGTAATAACACTACTGAAAATCTAGGATTCCTCATCGTCAGAGGAAACTAAATAAACAATATCCCCTTCACTCTCGTCATTTTCTTCACCATCTTGATCTTCCGTCGACTCGTGCTCTTCTGATAATTCTTCCGCTTCACTGCCACTCTCACTTCCACTTTCTCCAATTTCCATCTCTTCTAGTGCATCGTCGCTGGCACTTTTAGGTTCTTGTCCTTCTTCATCTTCACCGTAAATCACAATAACATGATCATCTTCTTCATCTTCATTCTCTTGAATCGTAGAGTCGATTTCATCTTCAGATTCAATGCCTTCGAACCCTACAAATTCTTCTTCTTGATTTCGTCCGCGACTTCCGTCCCCATGGTCACCTTCATCCTCCGGGAAGTCGCTTATCGACAATTCTGTACCTTGCAAAAGTTCGGTCGAATCTACATGATGGCGACGGAACCGTTTCAAAGCTTTTGGCCGGAAATCTGGTTCAAAATCAGTAGCATACTTTCGCTTTGATTTAACTACGGTCCCAGCGTCAAGGTCTGTCCCGCCTTCTGTGTCACCGCGCATTAGAACTTTTATATGTGGTAACTTGCACTTTTCGTTTTTACATGTTCCAGTTTCGTTAAAATCGGGGCATTCCCAAACATGTCGGTTTTGGCACGCAGCTCCTTTATCACAATATCCGTATATGACAAAGTCTCTGCACACTTTTGCAGTATCCGCATACTTGATGTGGCGGTACGGACATGTTTCATTCGTACAAAGAGATCTCTCAAAGTGAGAGCATATAGGAACCCTATTTGCCGTGTGATCGTGCGAAAGAAGGCATTTTGTGGAAGAAGAAGTCGCACTATGAGGACATGTACCGCGAAGAAAGGCACGGCAAATAGCAATGCGATCTGGATCGTGCAGATACCGACATTTTTCGCCATTCTTACATTCTCCTGTGTATTGAGGAAATATAAATGGTCAATGAAACATAAAAGAAATGAAGAAAATGGAAACAGGAGGCTTGTCCGAGAAGGGCGATTCAAGTTGGCTAAACTCCTTGAGCAATTACCGAAACGAGAATAGAACATGCAGAGCTTCTTTTGCTTCTCTTTTATCTTCGATTGTCTGCAGAAAGAAAATGCGTCATTCTAACACGATAATAATGGACCGGCCGCATGAATGTTGGAAAGAACAAACCTTCTTGGTGCTTTTGCAAGAACGAACATCCCTTCTTTCAATCTAACTAAAGCACCATTTCGCTTTTTCAGGTATTCTACACCATCTATTGTGACTTTCCTTCCTTTCACCACTTTCGAAGCAGTATTCATTTTGGACCGACGATTGACTGACGGCGGTGCAGTTCGAACTAGATCAGCCAGTATTAGGTTTCCTTTGACGGTTCGTACATACTCTTTGCCGTTAACAGTAACTCGTTTGGGAGTCTTTGACGCTCTGGTCAAAGTGAGGGATCTTGCTGCTTGCTTTTGTTCAGCTAAAAAGATGTCAGAATGGTCATTTACCTGTAAATGTCATTGCAGGTACAGATAACGCTGAACGATGCCTCACCAGCTTCTTTCCTGATTAGCTTCTTTCCTGATACAATGTACTCTACATCATTGATTTTAATAGTTGACCGCTTCCCGCTTTTGCTGGCTATTCATAATCAAAATAAATCGTTTTTTAGAGATAACTGGGATCTAAGATAGCTATGAGGGACTAACCTGAAACGGATTGTGATGCACCTAGAATAAACAACTTTTAGAATAATTTACGACAGCAAAAGGAAGTAAATATAAATACCCTTTGCATTTTGAGCATCAGGACGTACTAATTTATTTTTTCCTTTCCTCACAAGGGTTGGTGTTGTTGAGGTAACAGGAGGAGTAGATGCTGGAATGTCCATCATTAGTTCTAATTTAATCATATGGAAGTTGACATCAGCCGAAATTAATAAGAATCCAACACAAACTTTGAAATGCTGACGCTGTGGAAGCGACGCTTGTGGGTGGTTTATCTGTTTGGGGAAGCGAAGGCATCATCAGTATTCAGAAATAATGTTGAAGTGATTGTTAGGTGTAAAAAGAGGCCGTTTGATCCCCAACAGAAAGAGAGGCATGCGGGTCACATACGATTAGTGGCAAGAATCAAAGAGTTGCCCTTCTTAACATAGCCGGCGGGTACACTTGAGGCCGGTACGTTACTTGACGGAGTATGAGATACGGCACTTAAATTCGACTCGGGAAGAGACGAAGAATTAGCTGCAACAGAGAGATTAACGTTGCTCGTAGAGTTACGTGCTGATATGTTGGGCGATTTTGAATCGTCACTGGTATTCTTCAGCGACAGATTTCGGTAGGACATTGCTCCTCTTCCTCGACCTCTTGCTCGCACTGCACTTCTTCCTCGAGGATTCCCATATAAGGCCGACGCATTCGGTTGATAAGGAGCATATGACGGCGTTATTATCGGCGGTGCAGAGGTAGAAGGCTGCCCCGCTTGTTTCTTTTTGTTGATGGCACCTAGGTGGCAGAGGTCACGACGGCATGTAAAAAGAGAGAATCGCCAAAGAAACTTGCACTACCTGCTAACGCAGCAATTTGCCGCAACATCTCACTGTTGTTGGGTGTTGTCATTATCAAATATTAAGGATATGATGAAGACGGATGGAGGTTTTGCGAAAGCAGAATGACGACGAGTGGATGAAGCAGCCATATGTTGCACGTGACTTCGTTAATGATTTAATTAGAATACAAAATTCAAAAATTCATATATTTTTAATGCATAATCATAGATATTAGACTCCAATGTTATACATAATATTTGATTTCAAATAGGCAAGTTCTCTCTAATTGCACTTTCAAATTTCAAAAGCTGAGATTCGAGGATCGGAAATTTCGCCTTGTCTCTTGCAGGTGTCAAGTCGAGTTTTATCGGCCAGCAATCTATCTCTGTATACCATCTGTAGCGGTACTTACTATATAATATAGTTGTGCTCATAAGAAATATTCTAATAAATTAGGCAGCAATTAGTATATCATTGCGAAATTACACAACTGATGATTTCGGAAACCACACTAATAAATATTCTAATAAATGCTGGAAATTATGTCCCATACAAGACATCGACCAAAACTGGAATCAAATTATAAAAAATATTAGTACAGAATACAGGCAATTACTTCGCTGTTGAAGTTCCATTGATCTTGATCTGTCGGATTGCTTTTTTTCGAGACAACTTATGGGATTGTGAACGCGAAAACAATTGGGAGGAAATACAACTTATGACTTATCCGATACATGCAGTCAAAAAAATGAGTTGAGCTCAACATCGATAACATTAGCAATATTTAAGATATATTTTGTGATTTTAAAATCCGAGTTCGAATGATTTATGAATAACATTTCCGACTTTGTCGAATTGGTGATTCTGGCATGATTTCGTAGCATTTTGCCATACATATTTCGACAGGTCTATAAACCGCTATGATGTGGATCAACAGGGACCAACTGTCGCATTATAAGTACATATTATGTACATATGTACGTTATCAGAATCAGAACGAATAGTCCAGACTCCAGAGGGGATCCGTCTGGGGGATTCTGGGGGACTTTCATTCAATTTTCAGTAACATCGACAGCTCACACGAGAGAGTCATGAGATTAGAGCCCGAGCACAGTCCGAGCGCTCGCCACAACTTTGCCACTGTTCGAACTCGACCTGTCTAGAACATAAAGAAACTTATAAATCATTCCTATAACGAATATGCCCGCTTATGGATTATGTTCATATGGTACTTCATTTTCTGTTCCGGACTATTCGATGAACCTGTGCTCTGGATGAAATTTATGTCCTAGTTTTGTTATTGCTGCAGACAGCATACAGCAATGACGTATAGCGTACATACGAATGTCTCACAGGTCACGGACAAAGTTCACGGAAAGTAGTAAAGTACAACAGTAGTACAACTGAAGGGGGGCTATCATGAGAAACATGAGACAGTCATGAAAATCGAAAGGGGTCGCTGAGGGGGCCAGGCGGCCGGCGTTCAACAGTATCCGTGACCTGTCTAGAATAGCCTCGGAAGACAACGACTGCTCAACTCAAATAAATCATTTGTGATTAAACAGAAAAAAACAGAAAAGTTCTCTTGCGCTCAGTGAATGTGATGACCATTGACATCATGCGGTCGGAGGATTGTGAAATCGATGAATTATATAAGCTGAACTCACGGCGCCTTCCTCCCCATACCGTCGTCTTTCAGTCTCCACTCTCCACTTTTTAGCGTCATCTTCCACTCATATTTCCTTTAAAAAGTCGCGTCAACCCACCACGGCATATTAATTAATGTAAGGAGTATTCCTCTCTCCCGTCCCCCTCTCTCTTTCCAACTAATTCCCATTATTTGTCGCGACTCTAACCATGTCCTTCGTCTCTATAAGAAATATTACAGACCATGTCGGCTCAACATACAGTTAATATTGAAGCTATTGCATATGCAGCTGAAGGAAACGATGGTACGATGAGTATATCTTTTCATGTATTCGCTGAAGTTAAATTCTACCTTTTGCAATTGTTCCAAGTACTTCTAAGTTCTACTCGTCAATATTTATGGGTGACATGGTGGAGAATTCCAATGTCGGAGAAGAGGAACAACTGAGTAACACCATTCGCCTGCACACATTCCCATAAGCGCTCTCTCAACATTTACTGACCCATATTGCTTTTATTAACAGCTGTTGGAACAGCCCCTCTACATAACTCGGTTGAAAATGAATGCGTCCGAATTCAGGTGCGAGAAGATGTCGAAGCTAAGTTGGATAGCCCAACCCTGGACAAAAATTCCTCCTCAGAAACCATTGCGGTTTCACCCTTGAATGTCAAAGACGAGGCAAGCATATCACTTTTATTCCCTTTCAAATTACGTATACTAATTTCTTTCTCCCTTTTCCGTCTGTCTCAAACTGGACTGGACGCGTCTTTTCGCCGATCATATTATTCGACCTTCTCAGGACTCGCGAGCTCCAGTGCCGCTTTATAAGAAATTCATCAACTCATTCAACTCGTACTTCCAAGAAATACTATGCGTTGCGGTCTTCGTCATATTAATGATTTTCGATCCTGTCCAAACGGGTTTAACTTATTTGTATTTCGAAATTGCGTTTATCGTTACTATGGTCGGTGCCTTGGCCTTCAAAAAATACGGACATCCGAATCTCGCGAGGGCGAATTTTTTCGCGAATCGATTAGTTGGATTTGCCCAACCTCTTGTCACTATTTGCCAGGTGATAATTTAAACTATATTTGCGCGGAACATTGTTCGAAAGCTCGAGACAACTGTTCTGACTCCTTGTCACTTAATTGTTAGGCCGCGTTTATAGACAAAAAGGCTTTCGACTCGAACATTGAGATTTATGTCGCCTTGATTGTAGATTTAGCATTTACCTTTTGGAGTAGTTTTGTATTCATCAAGTACTTCCGTAAATCTGCACCTTTAATGACAACGCGTCTCGCCACTACGGACGACATTGAAGCGCTTCTTGCGATTGAACGCTCTGCCTTCCCGGATCCTAACCATCAAGCATCTCGCGAAACCATTCTCAGAAGACTGAAAACGTCTCCGCGGACTACCTTTGTCGCTGTACATCGCGAATTAGGTATAGTAGGATCAATCTATGGTAAATTGTGCCGGTACGAAGAAATCGTTAGATGTAAGTATTCCTGGGATAAGCTGAATAATGGTGGAGATTTCACTCCGCCAAAGGATTATGACAGCTACTACGTTGTTGGTATTCAAGCAATGAGGGGGATAAAAGGTGTTTCAATCTCAAAGTTCTTGGAGTTGGCCGCTATTACTGGCAGCATGAAACTGGGATGCAAAGGAGGTTTTGGGTGAGATTCACTTGTCTCACATAATTCTTTCCTAATGTAAACAGTGATTAACATGGCTCCGATCAATTTAGCGGACCTCGAATTCCGGGATATCACAAATCGACTCTACCGTTAGACGAATATGTTTACGGTGGACACGACAAAGTTCTATGCACTCTACTAAGAAACGCCACAATTCCGGGACTCATCAAGGCTCAAGTAGTCACACCTTTGGTCAATTATTGGGATGATCCAGATAGCAGGAATTGCGCTGCGTTGATGCTAGTACCATTCCCTTGGTTGTTCAGAAAAGTGTCTTGGTTACCTGATTTGTTGTACTGGATTGGAAGTCTGGTGTGATCGTGTGTATATCTTTAGATAGAATACGTCAAATAGAAATTTCGAGGAAAGGATAGGGAAAAGTACTTGTTTCATTTATAATTTAGCATATAGTTTTTTTTTGAATCATTTTTTTGTTCTGATAATGTTTAAAGTTTGGTTTAAAGCAGAGGGCAAACATTCATTGTACATAGAGATTAAATTGGCAATACTGACAATGAAGAGTAGCATATTTTGTTGTGGTTGATTACAAAACAAAGCATGTTTTCATTGCGCCGAACATTGTTCCAGGAATACCTGTAATATACCTATGATATGAAATGGATTGTCAGATCCGGCTCGGACAGCTCGGTTACCCGTTCGTCCAACGCGTATCGCAAGAAGGGCAGTGATGGAACGACATCCATCAAATTATCAATGGGTGATATTGTACTATGGGAGACGGGACGACAAAAAAAATGTCTTGAACGATGCTGGCGAGACCGAATGCTGAAACTTGTGCATGAATTCGTTTTCACTATCGGTGCTTAATGGATTACTGTTTTAATTGAACATGTGAAAATTCTGTGGAAACTTAAAAACTACCGACTGCTCGCTTTTCATGTCCCACTTCTTATCAGACAGTTTTAACGACAGACCGTCTCTCTCTGTCACAGTTACCAGAACATCGTCCGTTACATCGGTGGATGGTAATAGCCCGGTCACTCCAACAAGAGAAGAAAGACAACGGCGAAGGCAAGAGAGACTGGAAGCACTCCGACGTGAAGAGGAAAAATTAAACAAGGAATACGAACAGAGACGAGAAGAAAGAAAAAAACAGCAAGAGAGTAGGTTAACCAAAATACAGCAGGAGGCCAAAGAAAACGAGGAGCGAATGAAAAAACTTGAAAGAGAGAGAAGTATAAGATCATTGACAAGAGGAAATTCTATCTCCAACTCTACAACTACATCTTTGTCGCTCTCCTCGTCTGCGATATCATTGAAAACATCAACTATCATCAACCCCCCGACAACGGCCACTTCCCAACCGACCACAGCGTCCAGCACTATCTCTACCGTCCCATCTTATACTTATAGCCAACAGTCAACCACCACGGCTCCTTTGTCCATGTCAGAGTCCCTCAGTCAGAATAATAGCACTAGGCCAGACGCCATGGGTTCGCGAAATTCCCCAAAGCGTACTGTTGCGCGTCCCTTATCAGCATTCCTTGATAACGTAGAGATTTCGAGCTCGCACTCGTCAGTCTCTAACCACCAGTTAAATTCTTCGTTTGTTCCCAAAAAATCACAAGAATCCTTAGCGACGTCGTCCGTTTCCTTAGCTAATGCATCTCCAGCACTTGCGAATTCTGGTGCGCGTGATTCTCTGTCGTCCTCGAAAACTGACGGAAAAACAAGTGTTTCTCAACAAAATTTGACTTCACAAACAGCGGGGCCAATTTCAAAGCCGCGTAGCAATAGCAGGCTGGGTGAATATCGAAAAAGTAATTTAGACGTCTCTTTCAACGGTCAAGAAAGTGAAGAGGAGGAGGAGGACGACGACGGCTATGATACCGAGCCTAGCCAAAGCAAAGTAGATACTCAAACCATTCCCACAAAGAATGAAGCAATTCTGAGCAGCACTGATTCGGAGAAATCAACCAGAATGACAAATAGGTTGACTTCGGTATGGTTTACCGCTTTACGATCGTTAGACTGTGTATTCCGTTTATTAATTGTGCTTTGTTAAATAATTTACAGTTCATGGGTGCACGCCCTACACCGATTAACACACGAAAACCTTCAGGGGAAGCATTACCGAGACTGAGCGAAGTTAGTCCTGCATCCGACGCTCCAAAATCCGAAACCACACCGTTGTCTTCACCTCATAAAGTGACTATTTCACCAATCATCAATAATGCTTTTGAAATGTCGGATAGTCCAATTTTACCACCTCATCTTGCTTCAATGCCTTCATCCCCTGTAAACGAGCCTACATTAACCATAACAACCACAGACTTAAAACCACCGCAAGTGAAATCGGTTGCTGTTGCGAACGCAACAGTGGTGGAACCAGTCAAGCAATCCGTCGTACCAGTCGGTGTCACAGCTGTTACAAACATACCATTAACAAGGTCAATTTCAGTGCTCGTTGATTCCGCTAGTCCAACCTCGCCTACTATATTAAACCAGACCTCAACAAAAACCGAGAAAAGCAAAGAAACCCCTCATACTTCATCGAAGGCAGACCCCCTAGTATCCTTCAACGACTGGATAGAAACATTAAGCCCGTCTTCAGCTTTTACATTAACATTGATGGATAATTTGCCCTTGAGCGGGTCGACTCAAACGGTACATAGCGTCGCCGCTGATCCGAGTCATCCAAAACCGAACGGACTCATTGATATCGCTAAATTTTTGCAAGCACGAGAGATAGAAACAGTTCCTACAGAGGAACCAAAGCAAACCCAGGTAATTCATACCCGATTCTGACCGCGGAACTATTAACTTACAGTTCTCAATTCTGACGAACTCTTTCTGTCGTTTAGGTTTATCTGATCCGCGATAAATTGAAAGTTGAGATTACGGCTACAGCAGAGAAAGGAATATTCTACAGCGGCGAGAATTACATTATTGTAGCGCAATACCCCACGCAGACAGTGATTTGGCATTGGAAAGGGTGTGATTTTCAAGAAGTCTGTTGAATCGTCATTTACATTACCGTTCGTGAAAACAGAAACAGCTCACCATTACTATTGGTTTTAGGGTGATTCGACACTCGTCAATTCGTCTCTCAGTGAACTTGAGCAATCGCATAAAACCACGCGACGGGTAATCGAACAGTTCAAGGAACCCACAAGTTTCTTGAAATCTTTTAGATACCCGATTGTTAATCGTAAGGTACAATAGCAGTTATCATAAAATCTTGATGTTTCGAAAAGTTAACGTCAACATCATTTAGGGTCAGCGTGCACGGTTTAACAAGTCGGAACGACATATTTATCAGGTCCTTGCAACTCCCGACCTAACGACTCGAGTAATCGAAACTAATCCCGTAGGTGTCAGACTTGTTTTCCATTTCCAGAACCGTTAAGCTTAACATGTATTCTAACTCGGTGTTCGCCTCACTTCGAACCCGTAATAGTCTGGGACGGTTTTATGCTCCGGTTACTCGTTTATAATGCCTAGGAAAAAATCAGTCAAAGTGTGGCATGGCATCGGGTCCTTCGACGTTGAAAAAAAAGCTGCTCTCAAAGTAGCCACCGAAGTCATCGCTAATGAAATTCCGATTGTACAAATCAACGAAGGTTGCGAAGATAGAAGGTTTTGGGAGAAACTGAAAATGTCGGAGAAGGATAGAAATTATGAGCGTTCAGATGTTTATTGTCTAAAAGGGATCGTGCAACCGAACAAATGGATTTGCTACGGTATCCAGTTTTCCTTTGTGAATAATTCTATTAGGGTAAGCTGTCTACTCCTACTTGCTAACGGGTTAGTGGCTGGAAGATGAATTTTCAATTATACTCACCTATCATGATTTCCTAGCCTTCGTACTTTTCACTCCCAAACACACCATCCGTTATTTCCCCCGATAACATCACTCTAATTGATGTGTACTTTGAAATGTACATTATCCTCGGTTCCTCCGTGTTCCCCATCTCTTCATCTATGTTCATCAAATTAGTTTTAAATTCCACCCTCAATTTTATCGACACCTTACACGACGAAAAACTCGGCGCCGGTCGTGTGACAAGGAGGAAATGTTTCATCGTCAAGCAAGGGAATGAACCGGGTGTTGTGAAGAGTGCTTTTGGTGGTATGGGTTGGCCAGAAGATGAGATAACAAACGGAGGCGGAGGATTGGTACCCTGATTTCATCATGTTGCGTTCACAAAAAACGAGTATCTAACATCCGTGATTTTCTAATTTTACTTTTGTAAATTAATCGCAACGACCTTCATCGCAGTTTAAATCAAAGTCGCCGGTAACCAAAAAACCAAAACGGACTTACCAAACCGTCGAAGACTATTTAACCACTGTAATTTCTTTCTCCTTACCTTACACGCTCTCAAGCATAGACACTCCTTGCACCGTACTCATCAACTTTAATGTTTGGTTTTTTTTTTCGTTATTTTCTTGTCGCTAGATGGACACCATGACCTATCCTTTAGAAGAACTAAAACGGAAACCTAACGGATTAGACGTCACTCGTCTCGAGGTAAACTATTGCTAATCTTTTGAGTTTTCCTAGTGGACCCAGTTTGTTAACTATTTTTATTGTTATCGATCTAGGATTACCTATCCTACGACGAATTTCAGGTAGTTTTCAAAATTGATAAAAATACTTTCAACTCGTACCCTGAATCAAAGAGAAAAGAGTTAAAGAAAAAAGGTAAAATCTCAATATTGTTTCCTTTGAGTTTTGACTCTCTCACCTACTGGGTGAATACCCCACGAAACTAAACAACATGTTACTGACTCCATCTCTTCCTTACTTTTCCGTGGTTTTTATTGTCTACGACAGTCGGTTTACTTTAATGAAGATGAAACCAACCTCCAAATTTTATATAATAAACTATATCATTGTGAATATGGCGATCTTGATACGATCTTGATTAATTACTTTAGTTTTCTTGTTACAAAACCGCTAGGTACTATTTAATATCTAATATCTCCTTAAACCTTTTCATGTATTATTAGTCAAAAAGAATATAGAGTATGATGTATGATTAGTATATGAATAAGCCATTTAATGTAATATTATTATTATTTATTTTATGTCATTCGTGGCGTGCATGCAGGTTTTTTCGTTTCCGGTGGTTGGGTCATCTCAGGATTTGTATTCTTTTGGGTATTTATGAGCTAATAAAGTTTTATATTGGTTGGAGTTACAACCTTAACGATATATTATTTTTTATGTCTTTATCTCTTCCTTTGACGTCCAAGTCATGGTTTATTTCGTTTGTTGCAAGAGGCTCTGAGCCGGTGGATGGACTCAGTTCAGATGCGATTTCGGTGAAAATGATTTCCCAGTTCCAGGGTTTATCTTCTTCCACTAATTCATTGGGAGGGAGGAGTGACTGAGTGAGAAGGGAGAGATCAATCTACAATAATTGGTAAAAAAAAAAGGTAGTAAAGAATGTGAGGTCAAAGAGTTGGGTAGGATTCAAAATATAATTGGATAATGAATTACGAACCGACTCTAGATTTTTTGAATTATGGTATTTATCTGATTTTCTTCTTCCTTTGGACCCAGTGGTGTTTCTTCCGTCTTCAGATACATTATCGTCGTCAACATTATTCTCGTCTTCTTGATCATTAAGGTTTAATTCTTTGATCGCTTTTAGTCTCATCGATTTCTGGGATGATGTAACAGCATTGATTGTGGGGGTTGTTGGTGAAAGTTCCGTGATTTCAGGGATGGCTGCTTGATGATCCTCTAGATTGAGTGTATGATAAGAGTTAGATAAGGTCTATGAACTCAAAAGTTGACGAGGGAAGGGAAATGTTACCTTCGTCATCGTCTATGATGTGACTTGAGGAATCAATGTTCAATCAGTTAACACTATGATGTAGATGTTTCGTGAACAGCGGGTAGGAGATACCTTGTCCGTTTTTTTCCAGTTTCTGATTGACTGGCGCTTGAACTCTTAACATCAGATGATAACCCAGAATTTCTATTCAGAGCAGAGGACTGTCGCTTTCGTTTACTCGTGAAAAAGTTGGCTTTTATGCTCGCAGCGGCTTCATCACTCCATCCTGTTTGTTTGATTGGTTTGTCGGTTGGAATTGGATCCATAACAGAAGTAGATTGCTGGGAGTCACGGTAATCAAAAAGATATTTAGAAGGGTTAATATCTTGGGAAATCTTGATTATGAAAGTTGTGTAAGAGAAATAAACTAATATTTACTTTGATTGATGCGTCTTCCGAGCTAGTGTTTGTTACCCCTCCGTCCTCTTGACCTTTCCCACTTCTTCTGCCGAACCCGATCATTCTCTTGACTCCTTTGGCCGACATTAATCTTTTTGACAGTTTGTTATTGTCGACTTCCTGTATGCTTGGTGTAGATTCACGCAGACTGGGACGTGGTGATTGTATTTGTGGCTCCGAGGATTGAGAATAAGGTTCCTGGATGGTTACTGGTGTCGAAGTCGATAAAGCAGTTGAATTCATTCCTTGGTGCTCATCCATATCCCACTCGTTGATTTCTTGAGACTCCATATTGCGCTTTGTGTAATTGAAGTCAAGCTTTGCGATAGCTGAATTCTTAGGAACTGTTGGCTGATTGAATGGGTTCAGACCGGGGAATGAAGCAGGCAAGAACAACGGGGGCACTGATGAAGAGGAGAGCAAGAATCTGATATTCGAGGAGACAGGAAATATAGCTGATGTTGTATAAGATAAATGATCAGTTTCGTATTCAGCAGAGAACATATGTCCCTGTATCCAAGTGATTTATTCAAGTAGCATTAGAAGAAAGGGAATGACGCGTCCCGCAAGCGATTCCCTCTTTGATCTCCACCGACTGCATCATTGGCTACATCCTTTTCAAATCGAGAAAGTAGATGATATATACATAAAGTAACAAGGGTCAAGACAATGGTATCATCATCTACATGTGTCTGTCTCGCCTTTTGCATTTTTCATTGAACTGATCACAGTCTTTTTGGTCCTCGCAGGGTTTCTTTGCATTCCTCCGCAAACTCCGTCGAAGCGATAAAGAAGTCCGATTCCTTTTGTTGGGTCTCGATAATGCAGGCAAAACGACCCTCCTCAAGCGGCTTGCAAATGAAGAGATCACAGAGGTGCGACCCACTCAGGGCTTTAACATTAAAAGTGTACATAGCAATGGTTTCAAAATGAACGTTTGGGATATCGGAGGTATTCAAAAGCATTTATCTCTGCCACACAGAATTGAATAAGCTTCAAAAATTGATATTTCGGTTTATGGAAATGATTTCAGGTCAGAAAGCCATCAGATCATATTGGCAAAACTATTTTGAGTCAACAGACGTCATGGCAAGTATGGGCTGAAAGAAAAGTCCCACATGTAGTGATTCTCATTCTGACTTTCTCTTATACCTTAGATCTTTGTGGTAGATAGCACTGATAAGCAACGGTTGGAGGAGACGTGAGTTGTACAGTGTTTTGTTCGATCTGATCGATGCTGCTCTATCGAGTCATCGACACTAATGGTGCTACGTTTCATTGCTTTGCAGTGGTTATGAATTACAGCATTTGCTTGAAGAGCCCAAGTTGAAGCAAGTTCCTGTATTAGTGCTGGCGAACAAGCAAGACGTGGCAGAAGCCCTTCCGGCAGACGAGGTGAGAGTTTGACTTCTGATGCAGGATCGTGATAGCTCATCTGATTCAATCTTATCCTTGTGGTGGATTAGATTGCAAAGGCATTGAGTCTCCATTCCATCCGGGACAGAGAGTGGCAGATCCAGGGATGCTCTGGGAAGGAGGGAAGCGGCGTCAGCGAGGGGTTCCAGTGGGCGTGCCTTAAGTCACGTGAACTATGAACATATGTCACGTGAGTAGAATAATAAATGGATCTGTATTATCCCAAGCCACGGTCAAACAAACAAGGGAAAAACATTCCCTCGTCTCATCATCTATTCATCCCATCTTTTACATCTATATACATCTCATCTGTATACATTCTTCCATCTCGTCTCTCGCATCCCGCATCTATCATCAATGGACACCATAGACCAGTTCCCTGCCGACTCTCCGCAGGCTGCTGAGCTAAAGGTATAGTTCCCTCGTAGCGCTCTGTTAGAATCATCCCCACCGCCCAAAAACTGACCTCTCGTCTGAACCATGTTTGTCGCTTTTTTGTGTCCTTCCTCCCACATTTATCCCCACCGTCGCACATCCTACCGATAAACAGAAACTCATCGCTCGCCGCTTAGAGTCCATGGGTATCGGCCTTCCTGGTATGTGAATCAACGCACTTTACATTCTCGTATACCCACCCCCAATATAGCTGTTCCCCATAATAGCTATGTATATAAGTTGTACAAATGAATCTGACCATAATATAAAATAATGTTTATATATTTTAAAGATGATATTATGTTGGAGTTGGTCATCACTTCCATAAACAATGGCGCCGATGCTAATAGAATTGATCAAGATTTGTTATACAGTAAGTGTGGATATTCATTACCTCTCCTTTCCTTTCCGAGTCTTCGTACTCTATTGCATTTACTGACAATCAATCCCTGCGTGGCTTCCATGATGTGCTCTCAATTTGTCTTCTGTAACAAGTTTTCGATGAAGGTGACTACGATCAAGACTTTAGCCGTTGGCTTTTCGAAGAAGCTGTTCCGACCGTACTAGCTCCTTCGCGGCCACATTCTCGACGATCGTCAATGTCCCAATCCAAGCCTTCGAGTCGGGCCACGTCACAGGAACGTAGTGATTCAAGGAGGGAAAAAAACGACGACAAGTCAAGGGGCAGAAGTCGAAGTGAACGGGATGACGATTCAACAAAAGAGAGAAGGCGAAGTTCAAAGGACGATCAAAAAGATAGGGGTAGAGAGAGAGAAAAAAGTCGAGAGCACAGGAGAGAAAAAGACTATGACAAGTACAAGGATTCTGAAAGGAGCCGAGAGAAGAGCTCGAAAGAAAGTGATCGTTCGAGAAGGGACAGAGACAAGAGAGAATCAGAGCGCGGGCGAGAAAAAGATAAGGAAAAAGACAAGCATAGAGAAAAGGAAAAAGACAAGGATCGTAAAAGTCGTCACAGCAGCCGGAGCCGGAGCAGGTCAAGGAACAAGGAAAAGGAGTCCAAGAGTAGCCGGCATCGGGACGAAAAAGATAAAAGGTCGAGAAGTGATCGTGACAAAGATAGAAGGGACAGGGATCGTGACCGAGATCGAGATTCAGAGAAACGAAAGGACCGAAGTCGAAGTCGCAGCCCGATAAGAGATCGTAGCCGAATTGATATTAGCGAAAAGCAAGAATCTGCAAAATCTGCAGAAAATACCGCGAACGGAGTCCATCAAGAAAATGAAGACACTCAGCTTCATCCGAAGAAGCCGGAAGAAAGTAATGATATCCAAATGGACGAGTCTGCTGACCAAAAGAATGGGTATCATGAACCCCGCCCCAACGTCAATCGTCCACCTCCTCCCAATAACGCCCCCTCTGACTCTTATACCGACTCTGCCGCCCCGACCTCTCAACACCCTATGCCGCCGTACCAATCTCACCATAGAGGACCGCCTCCTGGACGATTTATGAGACCGCCTCCCCCGTCTCACGGGCGACCCCACATGCCACCGGGACCACCAGCATCCAATAGATATGATGGATACCATGCTGGTCCTGGTCCTTCCGGTAACCAGTATCCAGCAACACGACCTCCCCCATTTCGTCCACCTCCACATTCTCTACCCGGTTTTAATTCACAAGAGGCTGAGCCACAACCATCTGCGTACGTAGAATCGGAAGGGCCGCAATCGATCCCAACTTTTGATGAGTATCCGCCAGCCGGCCATCAAGCGGGCGCCGGCAATGCCAACGAAATGGATTGGTCATATTATGGCGGAGAAGGATACGGATATTACGATGGTTACAATTACGAAGATCCCTATGCTTATTATGGAAGCGAGTATGACTCGGCTGGATACTATCCAGGCTACGATCAAAACTACTATGCACCTCAGCCGGATCCTCATTACGCTCAACCGTATCCTCGACGAAAACCGTTTCCATTCCAGCGAGGCGCTGCGCCAGAGTCATCGACCGCAACATTGCTCACACTCACGCCTGCCAGCGAAGATACACCTCGTTGTAGACATTGGCCGTTTTGTCACTACGATTCCGCTATGGGCGAACAGTGTAAATTTTGGCATCCTCAGACACTTTGTGAGAAGTATCCAAATTGCGGCAACGACGACAGCAGTTGCCGTTACATTCATCCTACATACCTCCACCTCAAGAGCAATCCGACCAGCAACCTTTACCACACCGATTTGACAGTATCATTGAACAAATCTAATGCCGGAGGGTCCATTCAGCAATATTCCTCTGATCAAGCCGCATCGAATGCAATCCCAACATTGTCGTCCTCTAATGATGTCCCCGCGTATCAGCTTTCGATTCCATGTCGAATGGGTAAATCTTGTGTGAGACCGAATTGCAAATTCCTTCATCCCGGCCAGACGCCACAAAATGGTAATTATTCAGCACCTCCCAATCCTGCCCTTGCGGTACGTTTGTAAATGCCGCGGCTTCACTTCCTTTCTTGTCCTTTCTATCCGGTACAACTGACGATTGCCTAACCCTGTCTTCTGCTATTTTATAATCTGTAGTGTAAATTTGGAACTTTCTGTACCAATCCAAACTGTCGTTACCAGCATCCGTCAAAGTCCGAGCGATTCAGTAACCTTGGGAAGAGCAATGATGAAGCCGTGGAAAAGATTGAAACTGGGGAAGGATGGGGTAAAGAAAAAACAGGTGATTTTGTGCCACTTTTTTAGCCTAAATTCTCGGGTTTGTGGGCCGTTGGTGGAAAAAAAACTTTTAAATCTTTCGAACAATACTGTTCTAATTTTACATTATTGATTTAATTGTGTTCTGTTGTTTCAATGTTTATTTTCAGTTTCTTAACCCGAAAAAGTTTCTTGGGGCAAGTCAGCGTTGCTAGTTTTAATGTATTTTTATGGATCTTTAGTTTTGTTATGCTTCATTATGTTGCCCCTGCTGTGTAAAACATGTATTTGTAATTGCCTTGAATGATGAATAAAAGATATCGTCGTCTCTGTTCGATTTTGAATGATTCTGGAAACAATTCTGAAAGTGGTCTTTGCGTGCTCGCTTTGGTGAATGACCCGAGCCATTTCCGCTCATGCTCCACTTTGGATCAGTGTTAATTGTTATATAGGCTTACACCCAAACAGATTCAATGTGCCCTGTCAAACTACC
Organism: Paraphysoderma sedebokerense; assembly: GCA_025602915.1. NCBI lineage: Eukaryota > Fungi > Blastocladiomycota > Physodermatomycetes > Physodermatales > Physodermataceae > Paraphysoderma > Paraphysoderma sedebokerense. The sequence goes on from JAHLJZ010000085.1 coordinate 22,169, forward strand.
AAGTTTTCAGTAATGAGAAACTCATGTTGTCCTTCGTTCTTCCGTCACCGCTACATTCTCATCCGTTTCTCCAAAACCTCGTTCCAAAGGATCTTGACCAAATTGATCGTGTTAGCATGTCATCTGTTGGTGATTTTGACGATATCAAAGTATTCAGTTCAACAGAATGAATTGACTTCTGTGTTGTGGATGAGTTGGAGTGCGGTGACGGTGGTATTGTATATTTGGGTAGGAGTGAGAAATCCGGGATTTATAGGTACAGCTTTTAAGCATTTATTTCGCCACTGATTGAATCTCTCTCGTCCGAAATTTTACAACTAAATTATTTTTTTAAACAGGACAACCTCCACCATTTTTGACCGATTCCTCGTCTTTCTTTGTTCTACCCATTTTCTTTTATCCTAATCGACACCGACGAAACGAGTTTCCATTCGGAACGTTAAACCCTCCCGATGGACAACCCGAAAATGATCAATCTTTTGTACCGCCCAAAATACAAAAATCCAGGATCATGAATTCACATTCAAATTCAAATCCGAATTCGCCAACTTCACTTTCATCAAAGTTAAGTTCTAGTTTTAATTCGAATTCAAAGGCAAAATCAGTTTCGACAGATTCGAATTCAAATTCCGACGGGTCAAGTAGATGTCACCGAACCGGATTTAAAAACGAGGTTGAAGTTAACATTGAAATGGGGAAATGGAATGGTGACTCTGAGTTTGACGATTTCGGATTGAAAACCATTAAACCTAATGTGTTAAAGGAGCAGGAAGAAATTAATGAAATTGAGGATGGGGAGATTGAAAATGACGAAGAAAGTCGTGAATTGTTGGATGATGGTGATAAGAAGGGGTACAGAGTGTCAAGGGAGAGGAGTAAACTGGAAGTAAATGATGCAGAGTTGAATAACGACAGTGATGGTGGCAGAGGAAGAGAACAAAGGGAGGTTGGAATTGAATTTTTTGGGGATATTCCGAAACTACCTTGCAGAATTTGCGACGTTGTTCTGCCGTTGAGAGCTCGACATTGTGTGAAATGTCAGAGATGTGTTATGAAATTCGGTATGTTCTATTTTGTTATTCATTTCCATTCATCCAGATGTGTTCATCTAATGGTGATGTTAATTTGTCAATGTCCCGGTTTGCATTCACGATAACCTCCTAGATCATCACTGTTTCTTAATCGCCAATTGTGTCGGACAGAATAACCATGTATTATTTTATACTTATTTATTTTTCGAGTCAGTGTTGACTTGGAAATGCATGATTCTGGTATGTAAACTCGCATGCAGTTTAACTTCAACACGGGGAAACTGACTTTTGAATTGTCAAATTTGAAGAATTTATCGTTACTATTTAATTTGCCATCATTACACTTTACAACCGATATATTATTATTTATTTCGCTCTTAATTGTCGTTTCTTTTACCGGAATTTGTACCGGTTTATTAATATTTCATTCATATCTCGTTCGTATCCTTGCTTTCTTTCGCTGAGTTTCTATTTATACTATCCTAATACTCCTGAACCCTCAATCGCAGATACTGACAAACCTCACAACATGGGAGTACCTCCGTGGTCCACGATCCATCCACGGAAATCGTGTTCCTTATTTGGCTCTAGACCAATATGGTATCGATCTTCAACGCGAAGATGTATTTAGTCATGGTGTTTTCATGAATTGTTTGGTGTTTTGGGGCCGATCGGTGGCTTTTGTGCCAAGTATGAAGCGGTGGTTGGAAGTGAAAGAGAATTATGATGGGCGAAGGATTCCTAGTGGTCGAGCAGGGAAACAGGGGTTGGTTAGTAGAATTTGGAAAATGTGCTTTTAGTGGCGGGTAAATTGGCATAAGGTAATTTGTATGATAGCATCGGTTCAGTAAAAGCGTATATTTGCTCAATATTAATGAGCGAAGTATAGTAAAAAGAGTAGATCACACAATACAACTAGAAATAAAGTTACCACTAAACTATCACAACCTAAAGCTACAGCAAACTACTAATCACAATTTACAGTCCCGGAAGTCCTCGTTCGCCAACAGTACTAGATCTATTGCGCTGCTCTTGAGTAGCAATACGTTCCATTTCCAATGCTTTTTGTCTCGTTCCTTCGTCGTCACTTCTACTTAGAATTTTATGAGCTTGGGTAATCATTCGCAACGCACCAACTTGATCTTCTAACTCTCGGTCTTCGCGTTTATGTTCCTTAAGAGAGTGACCGTGGACCAGACGGTTAAATCCAGGGGAATTCGCTAGGAACCTGAGATTGCAACGATCAGAGACATTTGGAATTATTGAGACTGATAAATGGAATTGATAATAAATATAAAAAGTTTACCGTTGGACTACATCCATAATGAGGAAAACTCCAATACTATAAACCCATACTCTGATGGCGTCCACAATACTGATAGATTCAGTAAACCAGCCAAACCTATTCAAAAAGAAAAGGTTCAATCGCGAATCGAGGTGCGACAAACACAAGATTACGTACAAGACAAATAATGTAGCCAAAGTATCAATGAGAAGAACCGCCCCGATTAACCGCCAACTGGGCATACTTAAATAGAATGGTCCTTCTGTTCTTGTTGAAAAGATTAAAAAGTTTTGCGTCAATGCGATTTCCAAAAATACTATAGACTGAGTCGCGGTTGAATATGTGTTGGCTATAATCGCATAAGTCGAAACATAATTAGCTATAATGGCTAGATACGACTAATGTAGGGAAGCGACGTACGAGTCAAAGTCGTTGTATGGATAATAAAAGTCCCAGCTACTAAAAGCAATGCTAAGATAACCGAGCTTCCCATTAATCGAGGTAAATTCCAATGAACTGGTGACTTGGCGTACGGTGCTCTGCCGAAGGTGCCGAAGTTATACAATTATTCAAGCATGAAACATAGGATGAACAGATATACCTATCGTATGCAATGGTCAAGACAGCGATGTCACTGAAAATAGCAAGGAACACTACTAGCGTCGGACTATAGAGATAATATTATGAGTCAATAATCACAAAATGAATTCTAATTATGTTCATCCTCGACCAATACCTTAGTAGGAAGCGCATAGTTAAAACAGCGAATGTAATATAAAGAACCAAATGAATCGATAATGCTATTCTGTATTCACAGTATCCGTGCATTCTGTGGAAAATTCGACGGGACGTACGAATTGCATCTTTCAAAATTGGAATTAAAGATTTTTAGGTTTATTTGCTTGAAACGTAGAGCAGAATGAATAGCAAAAGCCTACCGATTATAACGCCTAAACCAGGGGACACAAAGACAATAGCTGCAGCACTTCGAGCCGCTTCAGTTGCTCCCTGGACTGCAATTCCGGCATCGGCTTTAGGAATGCAAAGTTAGGATGGATCAGTAGGAAAAGCGTACAACAATAGCTCAAATCTTACCCTTCTTTAGTGCAGGTGCATCATTCACACCGTCACCCGTCATCGCTACGTTGACAAGTTAGTATCTGCTCAAGAAAAGCCCGGATAAATTTGGCTCCAGATTACTACGTACCCACAAGATGCCCACGGCTTTGTAATATTTCAACAACTCTGTACTTGTGTTCAGGATAGACTTGAGCGAATCCATCAGCTTGTTCGATGTAATCTAATAATAAACTTAAGAACCTTAGTCCGTCGTTATTAATTCTAGAATAACTAAAAGTACTGACCAGCCAATGTAGCACCATGGTGTGTAGATTCTTCCGTTAAAAGTCTAGTGGAATCAAACATTTTTGTTCCCATTCCCAAACGTTTAGCTGTTTCAATAGCAATGGCGAGGTGGTCACCAGTTAACATTTTGATCTTGACACCGAGTTCCTTTGCTTCTCGAATTGTTTGAGCAGAATCGTCTCGCGGTGGATCTTTTGTTTCGTGAGTAATTGCTTCAAAAAGGCAAGGAAAGAATTATAAGATACCGAATAGCGACAAAACTCCTAAGATCTGAAAACCATTCAGCAGTTAGATATGCCGTATGAGGAATTTTCGGCGAAACAATTGCTCTCGTAACTAACCTGCCAGTGCCCATGAACTTTCCATGCTACACCTAGTGACCGAAAACTGAATTCAATTATCAGTATAATACTTCCTACATCAATTAAGGAGCCATATCAATTCAATTACCCTCTGGAAGCCATTTCGTCGGACGCCCTGTCGTAAGTATCTTTCACTGATTGAGGCAATGGTCCATCTGCTTCTGCAAGCTGAATGACTGCTTGCGTTGCTCCTTTACAAACAGTTATGGGTTCGTCGTTATTCTTTTGTACTATCGCCGTTACGCGTTTCGAGACAGGGTCTATGAAATGCGTCTTTGTTAATCTACTGGTTTCAAGAGAAGACACAGTTTCAATAATTACCGAATGGGTTAAATTGCAGAACCTAGATGTAAGAGAGCAGTTAATAATCTTGAACTTCCGGGCTATTCAACGTTCGGGCTATTCAACAGATAGGCACTTACCTCATATTTATCAATTTCCACAAGTGACCTTCGGTAACGCGGGAGGGATTTTACTATAGCCTTATCAATGGGTTCAAGTGCTGATACGCGAAAATCAACATAAGCTGAACAAACTCTAAGCAGAAATAAGAAAATTTACCTTTGCCTTCTCGATGAGAAGCAAGTGCAGCGGCCACCATTAAATCTACAGAATATAGAGTTGATAGAAGTTAAAGAAAGCAGATCTACACCGAGTATTCAGAAAAAAGCTTTTACCCGTAATATTGGCACCCGGCATAACGAAAGGATCATGTAACTTGAGCTTGTTCTTCGTGATAGTACCTTTACAAACAGATCAGTACAATATTGAAAACACCGGGACCTCGGTTCTGATAATCGATATCATACCAGTTTTATCAGAACATAAAATATCTACCCCTGCTAAACTTTCAATTGCGGTCAAACGTTGAACAATAGCCTTTTGATTTGTGATCAGTTAGTAAGATTCATACTGATTCGAGGAATGTGAGTATGAACCTTCTTCTTCGCTAGAATCGATGCACCGACAGCCTAGGAAAGTGGGAAAATATCAGTTTAACATGGTAACAGTCTACACGAAATGCAGAATTGTACATACAAGTGTGGTTGTTGTAACAGCTGGCAAAGCAATTGGAACTGCGACGACCTATATGGCAATGAGAACCAGTTCAACTGTACGAGATCATTCAAGTTACGGATACTTGCCGTGATGACCATGATCAGCAGAAGGGTCTCCGTGAATGGTGTCCCGACATAATAAGTCGCAATAATAAGTATGAAAGCAAAGAATAAATCTATAATATCGACATATTATATAATCGATCTACAAGAGAAACAAGAAATGCCAAACATACTGATAAACATTAAGAATAAGGCGATTTTGTTTAGGACCTGTCTAAAGTGACCTGTGGATTTGGCTTGCGACACCAACATCGCAGCACGACCGACAAAAGTATGTTCGGCAATAGCTATCACAAAATGATGTGGTGAGTTGAAATCCTAGAAACACTCGCTGATGTCGTTAGGAACGTACCAACGACGACGGCATAAGCTGAAATGGGATGTAGGAGTTAATTGCTAGTCTTCAGATAGTTCAGGGAAAATAGTGCAAAAGAGCAAAACCTTGTCCTCGTTTTACAGCCGAAGTTGAATACAAAAACTCTTGCGGTCGCTTCGAAACTGCCATAGATTCACCTGTAATAGAACTTTGATCCATCTGCAGCACAGTGTCTTCACCACCCAATAACTTCATATCCGCTGGGCAGACATCTCCTTCTTCGAGGAATACGATATCGCCTGAAACTTCATGTTAGTAATTTTCATTACTGCACATACATATCGACCAAGTATACCTGGGACGAGATCGCTCGCGTCAATTTCCTTTTGAACGCCATTTCTGACAACTGTAGCTTTGAGCGCCAATTGCGATTTCAATTGGTTAACTACATTCTCTGCCTATAAAAATCGTAAATTACAAGTTCAATATTTCAAGCCTCGAAACGGAGCGAACAAGAAAGTCAGGACGGACTAACTTGATATTCCTGCAGAAAGCCGACAGTCGCGTTTAATATCAGTAAGGCCGCGATGATACCTAGATCAATCTTCAAATTGTCCTGTCAATATCATACTGCTTCTGCTGGTAAGTATTCACGGAATCATACCCAGCGTTGTAAGCCAGCGGCTAGAAGTCCGGCGATGATAATCAAAATTTCAATTGGACTGGACCGACGCGTAAATTGAAATAATACATTAATGTACTTGCAGAAATAAAAATGTAACAAGAAAAACACACCCCGTGAAATACGAAAAGAATTTTTTTATGTGATTAGTCTTTTCCTCTGGAAGCACATTATCACCAAACTGGCGCTTTCGTTTTCGATATTCGTCTTCTTTCAATCCGAAATTTACGTCGGTCGCAAAGTAGCTTTCCGGAATTTTGGATATCTCCATTTCTAACATAAGACGACCCTAAGTAACAGCGATACAACAACATTATTATACTAAAGTTCTCACCTTCTGCCTTCGTAACCAAGATATCTGGTTCGTCATCGCTCTCGATGTCAACATTTTCATCGACCTCAGGCAACTCATTTAAATGATCTGCTTCGATTCTTGCCGCTTCCACATCTTGAACATCCAAAGTGGGTTGCCTTCGGAATAATCGCCCCAAAGCAGAAGCGGAACCACCGATATTAGTCAGTGTCCTAACTCTTCCCATTTTCTTGCCTCCTTTTCCTGTGCCACCTGTTCCAGCCCCGGTTGAATAGGTTCTCGTAAATGGGCCGGTGTCTGACTGGGCGCCGGCATTCGCCGTTGGGTCATAATTGGGATCTTCCACATCAAATGTAGAGATTTGGGTAGGGCTCAGTGTTGGACGGACAGGCGCAGTATAAACCCGACGTAAATCCAAGGCTGGGGGTTGTCCGCTCTCTGCTGACTGGCGAGGTTGGTTGACATCGACTGGCATTTCAGACACCTCATTTACGTTAATTCGCGCTGCATTAGATTGTGTCGTTCTCTCAGACCCTACGCCAGAGGCTTGGGATGTAGGATTCAATAAATTGTTCGACGTCACCGTAGGAGAAGGATCAGAAGGATGAACACTAGCGCCGGGAACCGGAACGGACCGTGGAGAAGTCGGTGAATGGGAGTTTCCATCGACAGCCCTCAAAGGAATACTGATATCAGCTGTGGATAATGACATTTTCCCTATCCACCCAATTCGATGTACCAATCAATCTTGGGAGATGTCGAAGATAAAAAGTTGAAAATTCTGTGATGCAGATTTTTCCGGATTTCGAAGCAGATGAAGTCAACTCATGTCTTTTGTCGTTTCATTTTAAACTCTTTACTTAGCGGAGTCGCACATGACGTCACTTGTGCAGGAGCTTTTGGGCCTGCCAGCTGTAATTCGAGTCGGTGTGGTCAGTTTTATTAGAATCAGACTTCTGAACGTCATTGAGCACAGTTTTCTAATCACTGGCGAGAAAGGCCTACTTCAGGTGAGCTCATTATCTACGGGTGTGAATGATAATTATCCGGCGACTTGCAAGCTTACACGTTCAAACTTCAAATCTGCCGAAATTCATCTGTGGATTTTGGAATGTGGAATAAATTTGTGGCATATATAAATCAATTTACTAATTCATATTTACGATATTAGAGTTTGCTTAAATAAATATGTATTGAAACAACTAACTTCACAATTATCACATATGCCCGCGTCTTTTTAAATGTCCCATAACCATTTTGACTCTTTCAATCGCCTTCCTTACGATTTTAGATTCGCTATCCGCATCAAAATCATTATTCATATCCTCAGTTGATTTATTCTCCGCGCCTTGCAAACTCGTCATCGCGACTCGCTTCTCTAAACCGTCCAATACTTTTTCCCATTCTTCTGCATACTGTAAGTCTTCTGAATAAATATCATCCACATAAGAATTCGCAAGTAAATAGTTGATGATATCTATACCATCCATATCCGAATGTAAGTCTGTTATCCAAGCCGGCTTCTGTACCTCTATACTTTGAGGTTGTTTTGATTGTGGAGTCGTCGATCTCAAAGGTGGAAGATTTGTGCGGTGAGGTTTATCGTAAATTGAGTCCGAGTAGATTTCATCAGTGTATGATGCTGCATGAAGAAAGTCTACGACGGTTGACCCATCTTGCGTTGACTGAGCGAAATGATGAACTTGCTGGTGATCTTCGAAATGATGATAATGTGGTGGGTGACCATATCCCTGCATTTCTTTCACAATAGCGTTATCGAATTCATTCTGCCATTGGCCTTCTTCCGAGGAGAATGTGACGTTATTGGGACCAGCAAAAGTATTGAACTCTGATTGCAACTGGGCTGTCCTGGTCGTGGGTCGAAAAGGGCCCAGGGAGGGTGCCCTCTGCTGTAAAGGTTGAGAAGTCGAGGCGACCTCGTTCAATACGCTATCCCACTGCACATTGCTATGACTGCTTTCTTTCTGAGATGAATTTAATGACGTCAATGAAGGGATAAAGGATAGAGGATTAGTCGAAGATGAAGTGGCCGGATTAGGCGGGTGACTCCCCTGAGAATTAGATGAGGAGGACATCTCTGGTATAGCCGTCTCTACCGACGTCCACACAGACTGTCTTTAAGATACTTCAAATGATATGATATAAAAGCTGTTGAACGAAGGCAGGCTTGAATTACGGATAAAGTTGAATTTGCATTCTGGTGGCTTTGATTTTCACGTGTTGGACGAAGAATAACTCAGACACAGGATATTTTTATTTTTGCGGCATGATGTGACTACAGCAAGGAATTGCTTGATAATGGTATACACTACTATATTGGAATACAAGTGACTACTACCGTAGGTACGTCCTAAACTCACATAACACTACAGTCAGATTTTGATTTTTTCCTTTCTTGCCGTCCATTGCCATTCCTATCCCCACTTGCACCTCCACCATGATTGGATCCAGTCAGATATTCTGTAGCAGCAGCAGCTCCACCAGAGGAACGAGACCTTGGCCCACTTTCTGAAACTTGGATTTGATTTCTTTGCTGCTCTTCTTCGTGTCTTCGCCGTGATGCTTCTTTGATGTTTTCTTCCTCTTGAAGGGCAATCGCGAGCGCAAGACTGTCCCAAACCAGTTAGAACACCATTCTTGCCAAACCCTAACGAAAAAAGAACTTACTCAGCGTCCGGGTCAGCGACCCCAGTTTCATTCACTCCGCCCAAATCAACCGCCGCCACGTCTACCTGGTTACCATATCCTCCGCCGATACTTGATTCAACTTTGGTAAACTCTCCATCAACGAACCAAGAGTCACCTTCAACATCTCGGAGGCTTTCCCAAACGACTTCAGTCTGATACCGGTACCCTACATCAGTAACGAGAGTATACAATCCAGATGACTCGGGATTAGGCTCGCCTGGGAAGGACGGTTTTTGGAAGAGAACTGAAAAATGATTATTTCGGAAGAGAATGTAAAGATCTGGAGAGAGCGAAGTACTCAAAGTGTGAAGACCGTAGTAGGATAACTGTGAAGATGTCGAGTTAAGAAATTCGGAGGCGACAGTCGCTGTGGGATTGGTGAAACAGTGTTAACATTTCGTATTAGGAGAAACATGAGATAAGACGAACCTTCAAAATTAATTTTCTCTCTTCTCTCCCTTTCTTGTTCTGTTTCATTCGCAACTGGTTTCAATTCGCCATTCTGACCGCCACCTTCTATTACTTTTTCAATAACTTTATTATAGTTACCGCATTTCTTCACTACTACATCATACGTTAGCTCATCTTGAGGATCGACGGTCCTGTTCCGCATAAATATAAATCAATTTCACAGAATTTACGACAAAAGTTTCAACCTTCGAATACGTACCATCCATGAACCAACTTAATTCCTAAAAGATCAAATAGCACCAATTCAGGAGTCAATTCGAAGTTAAAGATTGAATCAAACTTCACATTCACATCCAAGCCTCTTCCCATATTTGGGATAATCTTTAAGGCATCTTCCAAATTATGTCTAAAATTCAGCTTATTTTCAAGAGAGGTCGGACTCAATGGAGGCTGCGAAATAGATTGTTTAGCTGACCCTTCGGTTGACGGTTGAGCATCGCGAGGCGGTAAGACGGCAGCGGTCGGTGTTCTTGGGTCGTCCATTTCCTGTAAGCGTAATCACAAACGATCCATGTTGGCAATATAGGCGAACTTACACTAATGAAACTTGTCCATACCTTCTTAAATCGTTTCAATATATAATCACCAATTAAGCCCACGAGATATTCAAAATTTACAGTTTCAAGGTGCTGGGGAATATGGATTTCGTTTTTCAGTATAAGAAGATTACCTTCAGTTGAAAGTAACATTAAGGATTGGATTTACAGCAAAATTGCACAATACTGAAGGGATTTGAAAAGAATGAACTTACAAATCGCTAGAGTGATGGAGTAAAACGTGTTAATTAATCAGCGAACATCAAAGTTATAGAGGTTAACAGTATAGTCTCAAACTTAACAGTTGTGGCATTATTGGTGTTTCTATACTGCGAATATTTGAATTCAGACGTAAAAATAAATGAGAAAACGAACCTATTAGTCCGCACGGCCCAAATTCATTCTGCAGTATAATCTTCAGACTCTGCCGCATTAACGTCGCATAATGAGCCACATATACTGGTTTTAGCAAATAAACATCCTTATGTGATTCATTATTGTCATTGTTAATTGATGTTTGATTGGGCTTTGCCTTGTCTGTTGGAGCCGGTCCTGAGGAAGAGTTCGGTGCTGTTGGTTGAATATTCGTTTTTGAAACTGGACTTTGCGTCGAAGGACCGGCGATGGATAATGCAGAAAAGTCGGCCGATACAGATTCTATGTTGTTGTCTACGGCCGATACAGATTCTATGTTGTTGTCTACATCTTTGGGTTCGTCCTGCATGGAGGAATTCATTGTTTGAACGTCTGTAATCGCTTCGTTTCTCGGTTCATTGGCAGTCGGGCCGGATGGGGCAGAGGTCTCGGCCTCAAATAGATGGTTTGAAGGAACTTCGTTATTGGAATTCATTGGAGTATATGGGTGAATAACAAACTCTAAATGTATTTGAATGTAATGCAAATGTCGAATGTGTTCTAAGTATGCGAGTTTTCACCTTTCAGTCGCGAGCGGATTTCGTGCGCAGCCGAATTTATTCCAATTGTGGTTTTACAATCATCCTCAATTCCTTCACTCCGACAACTTCAACTCCTTTGATCCGTGCCTTCAACTTCAAATTTAAATCATTCGTCACAAGCAATGCCTTCACTTTCCTCTTTTCTTTACTCGTACTCGTAATCGTCTGAATTTTATCTCTATTGTGCCGTGCTCCCTCTCCATTTTGGCGCACCTGATCAGATTGTCCAACACCTCCAAGCACTTCACAACATTTCAATACAACATCATCTAAACTCCATTTCACCTCTTTTCCGTCTGCATTCATCGACATCCCATAGCTTTCACTCGTCATTTTCAGGTCGTACAGGAAATTACCCTGAGCAGTTTGAAGGCGAACAAGTTTTTTCTTGCGCAAGGTTAAAAGCGTGTTAGGGTTGATTGAAGTTACGAAAGATCCGGAATTCTGGGATGAGAAAATCAATGAGATGTAGCCTAAAGCTTCCTGCGCATGATTCGCTTTCATTGGCTCCGTCGAATTCGACAACCCTTCAAGTTCCTGAATAACTGGATTATCAATTGGGGTCAGTACTCCACAATCTACTCGAACTAAAGGGAAGCAGCCTGCTAAACACTCACCGACAAGTGGCACGCTCACGATCCATCTGCAAGCTTCAATGATTTGCTTTACAAAATTGAATGCACCCATGTAGCAATTTGTGTCGAATATGATGAAGGTAGAAAACGGTGTCAGCTCAATAGAGGGCGCTTGATTTCGTTTATTCAATCCGCGCTGCCTTGAGATTGATAACGCATGCCTAAGTTCTCGGCGGCGACGCTATACGTTGAACAGTAGAAGGTAAGCATCAACTCAATCTATTTGCAAAAACAACATTTCATTTACCTTCAACTCTCTTATGGTTTCATCCTCTTCTTCATCTGTCTCGTCCTCCTCGTTCGTTTCATTCTTCAAAACAATTTTCTCCTGTTCTGGTTCTTCTTCGTCAAAATGACCTCTTTGAACACCTGACCCGACTCTCCTTTCGTCATTTTCCTTCTGCAATGCATGCTCAATCCACTCTATGACGCCGTCACTCACGATATATTGATCTTCCGATTCGTCAAAACGAATCATATTCGACTCCTGACAACAGAGACAGAAGACATTTCCAGTCAGTAAACAGCTCGTATAAGGAAGTCGTAAAAGATTCGTTTCCACTAACCAACCCCAACTTAACGCCTAAGCTCAGGGTCTTGGTCACTCGTTCGTTCAAGTTTTCGTCAGTATCACCAATGCTGTCAAATCCCCATACATGTACATGCTTCATATCCTCAATTTTACGGCGGAACTCTGCGGTGTTGTTAAATCGAAAACCCAGAATTTCTTGTTGTTCAGGGAGGGTAAGGGAATCTGATGTAGACGTCGAAGAACAATCCAGAGACGAAAGAGAATTCAGAAAGTTCGTGTACGACGACCAAAAGTCCGGGGGAACAAGAATCTAATCATTTGATTTAATCAAAGAAGAATGAGCGAGGAACGGCGAGATGGTAGCAAGAATAAAGTCATTGAAAACAGAAAGAAGTACCTGATCTTTTTCCCGGTTTACATCCAACTTTGTCCGATCTAATATATCTCGTCTTGCATTCAAATATTCGAGGGTGCAGCCCAAAAAAACCAAACAGGCGTTAATCTTTTTATTCCGTTCACGGTAGCTTTCTCCTTGCTGCAGCCAGTCAGCCTTGTCAATATCAATCTCTTCATTCTGTTGTCTGACCTCCACTTCTTCCTCCAGCGCGCCGCAAATCCATTCCATTAAAGATTTTATAAGCCCAGTTAATAAGATAATAGCATATCGATTAACGTACTCGTCTGACTGAGTCGACTCTATAAGCGAAGAACCGATACCGAATAAATAAAAGAAATAGCGATAATAGCTAGACCTTGCAATCGAAGATGTAGAGGTGGTCGATGATGGTGTAGGAGGTCGGGATAGTCGAGAAGAAATGAGCTTGTTCAAAGTAAGATTGTAGAGAGGGTGAAAAAGGTCTAGGCTAAAAGCGAACAAAAAAGTTAATCATTGAACCCAGCAAAAATCAAAATCATCTTCGAAGAAGAAGGATTGATGAACATACTCGATTTTGTTGAAGACCATCCCGCACAGCCTAACCAATAATAAATCAACGCTAATCTTTTCCAGCGCAGCTTTTAACTTCGCGTCGAATACAGTATCGGCACCCAAATGGCTCAATTCACTGCTTCCTATTGCCTTTTTGGCACTAAGATTCTTTGCATCCCCCTGCTGGCTCCTTCCGCGCCCGAGAGACCGAGTTTTGGATTTAGAATGTGATGACCTGAGAGATGGTATATTTTTCAAGTTCGCATTGAACAGCGTCAGAATGGATTCACGCGAAGGAAATGGTATCGCGGACGTCAGGCTATAATCAGAAAAGTCATGAGTCAATGATAAAACAAATATTAGAGGTGATCAACCACGCAAGTAGAACTAAGTAAGAACCTTCGAAGGAAATGAAACAACGCATCAAACTCTCGTTTATCGCCGAATGAAAGTAATGCCAACTGATTATGCAAGAGACCTTGGAAATATAATTCAAAGCAACCATACGATAAAGCAGATGTTTAGCCTACAGTCGCTCACAGACTTGAATATGAAGTGAACTTACCGCTTCCTGGAGCTAAATAAATTGCACATCGATACCATTTTTTTGATTCCAACTTAAACTGTTTTTCTTTCTCCTTATACTCTTTTTTCATGTCCATATTCATATCAAAGTCGTTTCTCCCACTTGATGCATATAATGCTCGATATCGTGATAAATCACCCAGCACGTTGAATATATGATGATAATCCGGGAAGCATTCACCATGCTCAGTCTCTGTGCTGCCGTCCTTGATTTTCAGCCTTCCAAGTTTGCTGCTCAAGCGATCCGTCCCAACAGATGATGTCAACATCTTCAGCACATCTTTATAGAAATCATAGGCGTAAGAAAGGAATTGATTCAAGATAGTGGTTATCTCCTTCGCTGAGATAGAATTTGAGTGAATCTTAGATTGAGACTGCGACTTTTGATATTTAAGTTCCACTCGGAGTTCGTCAATAAGGCTATGAAATGCAAACTTCCACATTCGATTTTCGAGGTCGTACTTTTGTGAAAGACGGTATGAACTTTTGATGAATGACCAATGGCAGTCTGCGAGGCTGTAATCGAATTAGATCAATTCCGAGACTCGTCAGAAAGAACGATCACGTACCGTTTATGGAGAGCAATACGATCGCTCCAGTATGAAATGTCTTTATCCTTACTATCGTCATCATGATGATTTACTGTACAGCCTGCTTTGACAGACTGTTCCATCTTGACAATGTCACGGTACTGTTTCTTTAGAGCATACAATTTACGCTCTCGTCTACTGACTGGTCTCTTTGAACTTCGACCCGGTGTTTCATTCGGCTCCGCCTTTTGCTTTCCTTTCCTACTCGACTTTCTTTGTCGACGAGATTTCTGTTCTGGCTCGTTGGGTTTGTCTTGTTGGACTTCATGAATTGGCTTGTAGATAGGCTTTCCAAAAGCATCACGACCAGCGAAAACCTCGCCCGATTGTAATGATGATGATGATGACGATTGAAAATGTACGGGGTCGTCCTTCTTCGGATTGTATAGTCGTTTTTCAGGAGACGCGGGAGGAGGTTTACTCGATACTTTCAGTTTGGATTTTGCTCTGGCTTTGTTTCGGTGTTTTAGTTGTGACGGATCACTGTGAGATTGCAGTTGTTTAACTATATTGGGCGGAACAACTGGTCGGTGTCTGATCGCTGTCTTCACGGAAGGTCGGGTCTGCTTAGAGGAGGAAGATGGTTGTTGGGTAGCCGCTTTCGTTGATGCCTGTGACTTGTTTAATATATTGGATGAGGGCCGCGATA
The DNA here is from genome assembly GCA_025602915.1 of Paraphysoderma sedebokerense. NCBI lineage: Eukaryota > Fungi > Blastocladiomycota > Physodermatomycetes > Physodermatales > Physodermataceae > Paraphysoderma > Paraphysoderma sedebokerense. The sequence goes on from JAHLJZ010000085.1 coordinate 37,235, forward strand.
ATATCATAGGAGGTGGCTGTGACCGTGTAGATTCCATTGCTCGACGACGATTTTCGTTTAGGCCCTGCTCTCGTTGATGTGGTCTTTTTCCACGGGAAGGAAGCTTTTCTTCATAATGTATATCATCATCTTCGCTTTGGAATGTTTTAAAGGAGGGTTCTATGTCCCGGAAATCGTATACTTCTGCGTCCTCCTCATCATTTTCCACGAAACCATCCGAGGCATTATGTAAATCCAGAGATGAAGGCTTAGATGTCGTTGAAGGTTGAAATAAGATAATTTCCTCATCATCGTTTTCGTCCGATTCATATTCATCACTCCCATCCCGCCTGTTGAATCGATGGCCTTCGTTGTCGTCTTCGGAGTCCTCCTCACCCTCGCTACTTTCAGTCAAAGATCCGTCTTCGGAGTCCTCATTCTCGCTTTCATCAAAGTCTATTTCCGAATCCGACAAATCAGATAACTCGTAATCTGATTCATACTCACTTGAATCGTCATCAGAGTCTGATTCATTGAAGGAATGCTGTTTCCGTCGTAATTTCGCCATAATCCCTTTGACAGGCGATTCATCCTCGTTTTCATCTAACTCTGGGCGGAGATGATACTTCGCAAAGCCAGGATCTGGTTTATCATGTCTCGACATTTGTCTTAAATAAAGAGAAATGTTTTTGAGGCGAGCTTGTATGTTAATGGAATCAACTTTATCGACCGAAGTCCGAACTTTCCAGGGGCCAGTGGCTGAAGTCAAATTTCGCAATTAATTTACGTGCGCGCAATACAGAACATTTTGTTCTGATCAAAAATGATATTATATCAATTATTCTTCCATTGCAATTGCGCAGGGAATCCCTTCTCAATCTCTGGCTCTTTCGAGAATTGAATGTCTATTATCTTGCAGTGTTCGGCTACTGCAGCTCTCAATGTCATCAAGAAATGTTCGTCGAATATTAGTTAATTCTGAAATAGCGACACCCAGCTGTTTAAATGGAGCTGACAATCTTACACTGAAGGAGAAATTGAGATTTAGAAATTATCCCCAAGATATCAGCTTGAATAAAACTGCCTGCAGAAGCTTTATTATTTCATCATTGACAAAAGCACATTCTTTTTTCGTAACGTTCAACAACGTCGTCTACGGTAATCCTGTCGCAATCAAATCTACCAGACTACAAGTTTACCCGATCCTCAATAGCACTTGTTATGTCATGATTTTGATGTGACGCCGTCCGCTTTAATTGATTCTATGAATACCGAATTTGTACAATTCTATAAATAATCGTCCGAGATATGCTAGTTCCACTAACTATTAATGATATAGATAAAAAAAGCCTCCCGAATAAAAGGTTGTAAGACATTCTTAGATTTTCATCTGCGCGAACTATGTCAACCAGCCTTTTTCTTAATGCAAAATGTGGCTAGAGATGGTAACATCTTTATTATGCGCCATTTGTGGGGGCATTGTAAATTGTTCTAAATATATCTAAGTCGGAATCATGAATACAGAAATAAGAATGAACAATTTATGAACAATTTTGTCTATTGTGAACAATTTTCTTTATTGATTGAAACCAATCAATTTGGACACCAATTAGATTACTTGATTGATTTTGTGGCAAAGGAACGTAACCGCGCCGCAGCCAATCACAGTGACCCTAAGTCTTGCGAAGTTTAAATATTACGCAGAACATCGACGGTTTTTCTTATCGTCTTTCCAGAAATCTGTGTACTGCTATTTAACTGGCTATACTGCAGTCATCGTAATTACAAGTTTGAATTAAATTATATCTGACAGTAATGGTTGCCCTGATTTTGTTCGCGCTTGCTGGCTTGATTTCTGGTTCCCTCGGCCAAACTTCAACGCCACCCAATGGCGGTGGCAAGGTCAGTCAAGAATGTCTCGACTTCTTCTCAAAAGCGAAAACCAATCAATGTATGGCAAGAGCTAATCTTACCGGTATCGATCCAAATGCAGGATTTGAGCAGGTAGTTCTCGTCTTGCATTATCAATTGTCGTATTAATACTGTACTGATACCTTTATTGGTTTCCTATTCATTCCAGGTGCAAACAACGCTTTCTAATTTTATTGAATCGACATGCTCATCTCAATGTCGTGAATCTGGAAGAATTCGGTTTTCCGAGGTCAAGAAATCATGTACCAGCGTCAGCGATAGAATGTACGCCCTAGGAGCAAATATTGGACTTTTCGGTCTCGATGTTTTCTGTTCGAAAGCGGGCGATGGTATTTTTTGTCAATTAAAAATGTTAGAGATACTGAAGAAGAACAATTTAAAACCGAACGATTTTTTGAACTTGACGACGCCGGGGAGCACTAATGCCACGATCAACGTTGAAAAATTGCCCCAAGAATTGGTCTGCAGTGACTGTTTCAAGAAATTTGAAGAGCAATCGTACGCTGTAAGTAGCTTTTTATTCACTTAACAATTCAGATAGTTTAATAACATTCCAATTTGCATTAATTAGTTTTCTGTTTCAATGAGTAAAATCGAAGGATTAAACGACGAATCCAAAACTAATTTCGACAGTTACAAAAAGGCTCGACAAGAAAATGTCGCAAAAATCAATGGCATGTGCGGAGCCGGCTTTGTGTCTGAAAATCCGACATTGGAGCTCGGAAGCACCCGCAGTGCCGGTTCCAGCGTTGGCGTTGCTGGTTCCACATTACTCAATGCCATTGGTGGTATAGTCGTTGGTTTTGGTCTCTTGAATTTATAAATTATTACCTAATTGATATTATAGTTATAAATTGTTATCATCTTCTTGTATTTAATGAAATATGTACAGAACATATGCAACGAATTTTAATTTCACATAACACTCAATAAACTGAGTTACATTCAGAAAAAAAAAATCGCCCCTTTTTAGTCCAGCTGGGATTGGCAAAAATGATTTGCTCAAATGCAAAAAACTGAACATCAAACTATAAAAGAAATAATTTTTGTGCGCTGGAATCCTCTATATTGTAGTAAGAAATGATTTCTCGTATAGTTTGAATTTGGTTATTGTGAATGTTGATGCCGAATTGCTTGCCCATTTCTGCCTGTTTCATTGGGGCAAACTATGTACAATGTCCGTTTAGATTTGTGTCCCTATGAGAAGGATTTTAATTTTGAGTCATTCAAATAATTCCATTTAATTCAAAAATAATTAAAAATTTTTATGAATCCTGGTGGTATTTACAGATAATTCTACTACAATGAAAATTAATGCCAGTTACTTTATCGAGAAAATTATTTCCAAATACATGTAGAGGACAGTTGGCACGAATCTTTCAATGAGAGCACAATTGCGTTATCAGACATATTCAATATATGTACACTATATAGCTGTCTGCCGACCAAAAGAGATTTTTGCTGACTTATCACTTATATAGGTGGACCCGTTATATTTAACTTTTCCAACAGCTCGTTGGATGGAGTTTACGTTTAGGTAACTGAAACTGGAACCATCGTTTAAGACTTTGCTCAAAGCTCTATATAAAATTGACCGCTCTCCCTGTCGTGCATAACCAGGAACATTGTACTGGGCATTCAAGTTTTTGACGTAAGCCAAGAGCCACACATCGCCATTAAGGTAATAGGGCATGTAGTACTGTGATTCCATATAAAAGTTCTGAGATTGGTATTCTGGTGGTCTGTTTGCTCTGTGAGCATGTTGATCTACATCAAGAGCTGCCTACAGTACATGAAAAATTTACACTAAAGCGTTATTGAATGTGACAATTGACAAATTGACAAATACCTTACTAAAGCAAGACAATTATACCTAAAATCAAGCGCAGATCGTGGTCCTCGAATTGAATTAATTATGGAACCGGATGCGGTCAACATTGTGGAATACGTAGCGACAGTTTCCTCGATCTAAACAACGGGATCAGGAGGTTATGTTTGTAATCTCAAGAGCCGAACCATCCAACGCACCTGTAAGCTATTTCGCCCATATTTTGCCAAATTATCTAAATGTGTCAGTACAAAGTGCTGTTTGTTTGTTCTTTGTCCGATGAAACTTGGTATGGAAAGTACAATCTTCGTTGTAACCATTCGCGACAACAATGTCAAGGTCATTCGGGACGACTTTACGCAATCATTTCAGTCCCCACATATCTTCTCCATTAGAAACTGCCAGTAGACCCAGACTGGAACGAAATTACGCACTTCTTGCCCGATGTGAAGAAGACGATGAATGTTCATTAGGCAAACTGGGATCGTATTTCTTCTGATATATCTCGCTTGATGAGGGGTCTGTGAGTAAGAGTTCCACAATCCGAAGAGCAATCTTATTTTACCTTTCAACGTAATTAACAAAATTTACTTAAGATGCTCTATCTCATTCACATCTTGGTAATGTCCGACTCCATCAATTGAGTGTAGTGCGAAGCTGCATGTATGGTAAATTTCAATTTATGGAAAAATAACTTAACATCGTTAACTTGGGAAGAGGTTGCAAATTCATGATTAATTTTTTGGCAATATGATGTGTAGTCGATTGAATGTGAGTTGAAATGACCAAATGTTTGGGCTAAGTAGCATGAACTGAGCGTCACAAAACCGCGTATTTAACCGAAGGTGAGGCCTCTCACAACACAAACTAAGAAAGAGGACACCATGTCAAGCCACTTCAGTTCTTCACCTAGTCATTCCGGAAATGCAGACAGATACTCTGCGTTGAAGAAGGTGATGTTGCGCCTTGAAGCCAAAGTCGAAGATTGATTACAAAGTTGGTGGAGCACGGTTTGGATTTCATGTTTGTTTACGAAGCTTGCAGACTATACTCTAACTTTTATTTCCTCAATATCACATGTGTTTAAAGAAAAACATTCCATGTTTAGAAATATTCAAGAATTCGGAATCATATTTGAAGTGAGCGACAATTGAGCCGAATTTGAAGAGGTCAACTGGAATTTATGAGGGAACCCAAATCACGGAAGAAGATTATAAACCAATCAATGTGCATGTGTATTATCTATAACAATTTGAGATATTGATACTACATCCTATGCACCACAAACAACAACAGAGACACCTTTTTGAATAGTAGTTAGTATATAGTCATCACCCGGATATCCGACCAGGCCAACAATTGGGACCACTGACATACCATTTAGCGGAACATCACCTGTCTCAGTCAATTTGCTGCTTTCATCTGGGTTGAACTCTTGCTGCAATTCTGTATTTTTATCTAACTCGGTTGGAATCTTGTAGAAAGCGGTTATCTCTTTCGAATTGTTGAGCGTTGAACTCCTGGCATTTCGAAAAGCCTTCTTATTATTATGGCGGAGGATATTTAAGGATGAGATATCTGTCGCCATTGCAATTTAATAAAGAATTTCTTACAATTCAAACAATCATAGTACAATCTAATGCGTGCCAATGAATAATGGGCACTCCCAGAAAATAAGCAAAATTCATTGATTGAACATTGTAACCGCTGAAAAAATAAAGTACATCACTGACAGCATTAAATTTCACAGACAGTATCAAGTGTCATTGACAGCATACAGTAAGATAAAACCAGTTGAAGCAGAGCCATGTCAGATAACCGCTGAAAAAATAAAGTACATCACTGACAGCATCAACTAAAAGTTAAATCGCCGGAGAGGCATGTAATTCATAGCGTGGATAGATCACTTGAATCATTCAAAATTAAACAGGGTATTAAATATAAGATTGAAGATGCACTCAATTGCAAATCATCCACATTGAAATCAGGTCGTCGGATTTCTTATTGCTAACACTAAATAAGGAAAAATATAGCAGTTAACAGCCGCCGCACTTAATCGCTAAAACGGCTTTAGCTCTGCGCATGCGACATTTGCAACGTCGCGAAGAGAAATTTATCAAACGATCTGTACCGACTTCTCGTTTAGTTATAGAGATGTTCAAAACCGCGGTCTATTCCAACCTTTCAAAATTCAAAACTACCGGGGTAAAATAATAAAAATCCGATACAATCTTAAAAAGCATATATAGTGACATAATTTTGATGTGTCGCCATTCGAAGTTGTTTAATTCTATAAATGCCGAATTTTTTAATTCTATAAATAGTCGTCCAAGACATGCTAGTTTCACTAGCCATTCATTGAAGCATAGAGAAGTTTCCCCTCAGAAAGCTTTCCCACAAAAACATTGTGAAACATATTTCCAATTTGCTTCTCCAATACGAATGAAGTCAACCAGCCTTTTGCTTCATGGTTACATACTTATTATACGAATTTGGTGCCAGTATTGTAAATTGTCCTAAATATATCTGAATTGTATCCATTAAAACAGAAATAGAAATAGATGATTATGTCTATTGTAATTTGAAACAATTAGCAAATGTGTATATCATTCTTTCTATTGATGACAACCAATCAATTTGGGCAGCAATCAGTTTCCGTTGCTGAATGCTATTAATTCTGTCGTGTCAAAACGAGTAACCGCGCCGCAGTCAATTGAAGCGGCCCAAAGTCATGCGCAGGTTTAAATAGCATGCATGTCACCGAAGAATTTTTTTCCTTATCATTCTTTCAAAAGACTTCCTACTGTTACCCCCACTGGTTATTCTGTCCGTTTCTCAATTACAAATTTGAATTAACACAGCTTTGACAATAATGATTGCCCTATCTTTGTTCGCGCTTGCTGCCATGGTTTCTGGTTCCCTCGGCCAATCTTTAATGCCACCCAGTGCTGGTGGCAAGATCAGTCAAGGATGTCTTGACTCTCTCTCAAAAATTCAAAGCAATCAATGCTTGGCAAAAGCTCCTACCAATATCGATCCAAATGGTGGATTTGATCAGGTAATTCTCATCTCGCATTATCAATTGTCGTTCTGAAATTGTACTGATATCTTTATTGGTTTTTGCAATTCACTTTAGCTTCAAAAAACACTTTCTGCTTTTATAGACTCGACATGTCCATCTCAATGTCGTGAGACTTCAAGAAGTGGGTTGTCCGATGTCCAAAAGGCTTGTACCAGCGACACCGATAAAATGGTCGCCGTTGGCGCAAATGTCGGAATTTTCGGTCTCGATATGTTGTGTTTAAAATCCAGTGACGGAAGTTATTGTCAATTGAAAACGTTAGATTATCTGAAGAAAAACAATTTGAAACTGAACGAATTGATGAATTGGGCCACACCGGGAAGCACCAACGGCACGATCAACGTTGAAAAATTACCCAAAGAATTGGTCTGTAGTGACTGTTTCAAAAAAATGGAAGAGCAATCGTACGCTGTAAGTACCTACATCATTCATTCGGCTATCAATTCTTAGCAAAAAACGTTTATACTGGTTTATAACTAATTACCATTTGCATTTTTCAGTTTTCTGTTTCGCTAGGCGCAGAAGCATTTAATATCAACCCCAAAGTCAACTTGGACACTTACAAAAAGATTCGAAAAGAAAACGTCGCAAAAATTAATGCCATGTGCGGAGCCAACTTTGTCGCTGAAGATCCGAAATTGGAGCTCGGAACCACAGACGCTCCTCCTAGTTCAAGCGCTGACGTTGTTGGTTCCACATTACTCAATGCCGTTGGGGGATTAGTCGTTGGTTTCGGTCTTTTGAATTTATAAGTTATCACTTATTAATAGAAAAATTATAAATTATTATCATATCGTTGTATTTAATTAAACATAAACAAAACATATGTCATTGGATTTGCACTACCTATAACACGCAATAGATTGATTTACATTCAACTGAAAAAAAATCGCCTCTTTTCAGTGCAGTTAGTTTCGCCATTTAGATGAAACGAATCCGAGTGCGTTAATGGATTCAGTCTGACTATGGTCACTATGCATACTTCAGTTTTCGATGAAAAGTTTTATTTTAACAGTTCTGTGTTGAATGCATCCACTTCAGTGGTTCTGGACTATACAAGGATCACTGCTAATTATGAGAAGTCCCCCTGGCCCAGTTTAATCATATAACACTCAACATTTACAGAGATTGTATATCATTTGATGAGAGGCCCATAGCTACGCGCACCCCATTTATATAGGTTTGATCTAAAATACACAGTTGTTAGAAGAGATAACACAGGTTACATGAGAGAAGCCGCAGAAAGGAGAAAAGTATTCACCTTGAAATGCAGCGAAATCAAACTAAACACCAAACATTTCAAGTCTTGAATCAAATAATAGAACACACGAAGTCCTTCTGGATCGCTTGATTGTTGAACTTCGGCTAGAGATCCAATTTTGGATGTCTGTGATTGTCAAGTGATAGTGAGTTAGAAAATTATGGGAGGTGGACGGTTGACACTGCGGCAATCGAGAATAACGAAGGCAACATACTGTGAAGCAGATATGATGATCACCCAATACGATTTCCAATTCTTGTTTACCCACTCTGTTAGGCTCTGGCCAATTCTTATCGTCTTCTCTGCATAGTGAAAGCAATAAATGAAGATAGTATAAAAGGAAGAAATTAAAGTCAGATCACACAGCAAAGTTGATTGCATCTACTTAAAAACAACAAGAGCTCTGTTGGGCCGGATCAGGACGAAAGATGGAGATCGTACTTTAGGATTTCACTTTCTTGAATTATCTTTTGGAGCTCCTTTAACATCAGCGGACTGACAAACACTGATTATGTCGATGAAATGACGGTGTTTTGATCAAGGTTGATTTGTGTTGATTTGAAATTTTGTTCGATCGGAAATGAAAATGCGAAGATTTAGATCCGCAAGGAAAGGAACGAAAAGGTAAGACAACAATTAAAGGGTCAGGGGATAAAATCGCTGATCAAAGCAAACGATTACATACTCTCTTTCTTAATGATAGTATCGTTTTTGTAGTTTGAGTTGTTGGCGTACCGTAGTTTACCGTTGCTAGCGAATTCGAATTCCAAGAATTCGTGGCCATATCGACCCATGTGCCCGACACTAAAGGATGAATTCAGTAGAGTTAGAGAGTTGAGTGGTGCAGATTATAGGCATGAAAGAATGGTTCGATCAACATACTAGTATCTCACATAGAATTCCTGTTCGTTGGCCATGTTTAGTTTGGTTTGATCTGATTAAGAATACACCAATGGGTAGCTGAGCTATAATATCTTTCTCAAATGCGACCGAAGATAGTACAATCTGAGTATCAAGGTGTGAGGTAATGACAAAAAGATTGATGTATATTCGATTCGGCCCGAGGAAAGATTTCGAGTGGAAACGAGGAAGAGGAGGAGCGGCCACTGAAGGGAAAACACGTGACTTTCACGTGACTGTAAGATGCTTTATTACGACATATCACTACATTTATTGTTGCTGCAAGATTGGAAGAGATTATTTAACAAGAAGCAGAACATTTGAATCATCTCTTGGATTAATACGGATGAATTTAAATAATCAGCGCAAGATGCGGGGATCGCGCCATTCGTTTGGTGGGCCCAAAACCCAGGTATGGCTGCCAATCCGAAATGATCGGTAACAATGTTTTTCAGGCTAGATCAAATGAGAGTGATTCAATTATTCTGCGTACATGTATACTCAGTGACATGGTAAATGATCTTGTATTAAAGCTAAGACTTTGTTGTAATCAGTGTGCATAGAATCTGCCAGTGTCAGATCACGCCCGCCTGGAAAGGGATAATCGTAATGAGAGAGCCCGTCTTTACGCAAACAACACGATTACATGATATTCACACAGTATTACTCGCTGCATTCTTGCAGATGGATATCTATTTCCACTCTTCCACTCCTTCATTCCAACAGCAACTTTTCCAGCCCTCACGCCTTCGCAAAGTGTTTGTTCGATGTCGAGGAGCAGAGGAACCCTTAAGATGTCGTTCAGCCACATTCCCCGCGTGGGGAATCCGCAAAGTGCACAATTTTGCATTTTGATACAAAAGGGATTGAATTTGGAATTTTCAACACCGGCAAACAGAAACTAATTGTAGCAGGAATTAGTTTGTAAACTATTGGTCGTATCCCCCGCCGTCTGTCCCTCATCCGTCCATGCTCAAAAGTCGTCAATGATGGCCGCAACCGCTATAACTGATTTCTCTGACAATCCCGCCAATTCAATGCTGACAGATATGAATGGTAACCCTGATAATTCGCAATTCAATAAGGAAAATGCAAGATTGATAGAAGAAAATGACTATTTGAGGCAGAAAGTCGCATTTAATAATTCGGAATTGGAGAAATTGCAAGGCGCTTTCTTGAAATTAGAAAGCCAATTCTATAAAGTTCAGAATGAGTATTCCTTGCTACAAGAAAAGAATACAGAGTTGAATGCAGTGAACCAAAAATTAGAGAGAAAATTGAAGGGTATGTTCAATTATATTGATTATGCTCAATGTCCTAGTCATGTCCTTGATTGCGACACTGATTATTTGGAACTCAAATGTCGGAACAAATCCCGCTGTGGCACTTCGTTATCCGACATCATTTTTAACTATCTTGACCAAATCGTCCATAGAAACGAGTTTGCATCAGTCTGACAACTCTGAATTTTCAAAATTCGAGGCTGAACTCTTTGAACTCCGACAAGTATTAGATAATCGCCCCAACGATGCTCCGTTATCACCTCTGTCCCCGTCGTCCAATTTTTCAGCCGCTACCGATATCTCACCTTTCGATATCAAATCGGCTGCCAGAATCATTAAGCACCAGGATTCAGTTTTGATAGAATTAACTAATCAAATAGATACATTGACCAAGGAATATGAAGAGGCGACTGAGCAAGTAGAATTAAAAGATACTAGAATTGACCAACTCTCAAGCGAAATTGATCAATTGAACGCTCTGAACAAGAATTTGATGGAAGAAAACGAGTCATATCAGATGTTGTTAGAGGAGAGAACAATGAAGGGAAATTTTGACCTCAACAGATTGAATCTGTTGTCTGAATTCCAGAATACCCCAGTTCAAGAATCGTCGCCCTTTGCATCTCCGCAACCGGCTCGCACCGATAAATCCGAAATGCGAAGGCCGACTCTTCATCCAAAAGCATCCACCATGTCTCTTGCCGACGAACTTGGGAAATTTGCGTTATCGCCTCCTTCGAGCCCTACCGCTCCGGTATCTCCGTCAAGTCCTGTGGAGTCCTCGGAAGAAAGAATTTCTCGGGACCCTACTTATCGCGCACTCAACGATCAACTCCGACAGATGCAATCGGAGAATAAAGCATTGGGATTGTACATTGGCAAAATATTATCTCGCATTATGGAAAATAACGCTTTACAAAATGTGTTGGCTACCGATTCAGATTATGCTGTTGCCGCCGACCACAACGGCACTGGTATCCATGCCCACTCAAATCCCAATACACCACCATCAAAATCACGCTTCCCTAATCCTTCCTCGCTTTCCAAGAATTACCGTCGGTTTTCATGGATGGGCATGGCTATGAAGGCTTCCTCGTCAGCCTCAGCACCATCAGCGGCACCGCAGCAGCATCCGTCCTCTATACCGACAATCACTTCAAACCCGTCATCTAACCTCGATCATGAAAATAGAAGAAGTGAAGAATCAGAAAGTTCTATCACCGTTGATAACCCGACGCCGGTCGTTCCAGTCAGAAGTAGCAGTAGAACTGGGGATATCTTAACCAGTCCAGCGAAAGCAAAGACCAAGCTATCAAAGAGGTTGACTTTTGTTGCATAGACTTGGTGTTCTGGTATATTCTTCAAACTGTTTAATGTTCAATGTTTAGTATCCTCCATGATGCAGGGTTTGACAAGTCGACAAAGTCAAAATGAGATCGTACGTTTTGAGGCTTTGATCCTCAAGTTCCGCAGAGTGGTGGATCTGTAATAGATCGCAAGTCGTAATTAATGTATTAACCACAAAAAACAATTAAGTTTTGTATGGATAATTATGTATATCAATATAATAGTTTTTTCATTATAATCTTTCATCTGGAATTACTCAACCCGGCTACATCAAAATTAGTTCCCCACGCATTCCCTTTCTCAGGTAATCAGGTCGCGCATATATTGACACACAAAAATCTCATCGACAATGTTTTCATTTCAAGAATCAACAACGGACTCTAAGTCTACCTCCTCCGCTATGTCTTCCTCTTCGTCCTCGCCAAGTATATCAACATCGATTTCAGATCACCCATACGCAAAGAAAGAAGAAAAACTAAAACAACGTCGACGAGGGGTCGGGTATTCTTTCTTTCTGTTTACTTTGGACTCAATATCCTTTCTAGAAGGACACCTGAAACTAACTATAGAATTCTTCAACTTTCATTCAAAATAATGAATGGCGCTTGATGATATCTAACAATTAATCATTCAAACTATTCGAATTCAGACACCACCAAACTGCCTTTCGAGGGTTCACTATCATCAAACCTCCCAGTTGGAGTGCGAATTCAAATACTTCGAATCATTCGGATAAAAGTATAAACAACGATAATAATGATAACGTTGTAGACGATCATAACGATTATATTGATCATATGAATGATGTTGGACAAGAATACGAAAACGAGTTCAATCAAGATAATGATTATGATACATGTCAACCTGATATTTCAGATTCACCTTCATCGTTCAGTTATAATACAACGTCGTCGTGTACGTTTACAAATATACACAATGATGAAGGCAATAATGAGAAGGAATCAGATCAATATGAAGTAGAGTTTGCGGTACAGGAAGAACATTTGGTTCAGTCGTTGCGTGTGGTGAGTTTACACGACTCAACGTCCGTTGAAAAGCAGCAAAGAAAGACACAGATTGGTGTGAAAGAAAAGGATTGTGGGAAAGAAGAAAATGATTCATTTGAGTATACGAAAGTTGAAAACCGAATACAAACGGAAAGTCAAAGTCGCGGGCGAAATGAGAGTGATGGGTTTACTTTTATCAGAAGGGAAAAGAAAAGTAAAGATGTCGAAACCGATATATCGAAACATTCAAAACCGTTAGAAAATATCAAAATGAAGAAAAAGGAAGAAGTCAATGAAGACCGCAGCCAACCGGTTATGCAGAAGTCGAAACGAAAACTAGTACAAAAGAAAACCCCCACCACAGAATCACATCAACCTAACACCTTCGATCACTACGACCACAACGATTTTGATCCGTTATCCGTTGGCTCGTCTGAATACCTACTACACGATATCCCGGTCTCTGTTTCCGAACATCAAACTACGAAAAGTGACAAGACCAGGATAAAACCTCACAAACCAAGAAACGATCAAAACGACACTAAATTCACGAAATCCACGACAGTGGTAAAATCAACGGCAATGACTCAAATAGATGTCAACGTAGAAATAATTCCGAGATTAACAAGAGCTCAATCCAAAGTTCTTGGTACGTTTTTCTTACTTTCTTCAATTAGAATTCTCGTGACTTTTAGATCTCGACACGAGTTGCTGATGAATCTTTCTTTTAACTGCGCTTGATGTTTAGGTATAAAACCAGTATACCAGCGTAAATTTGGAGAAGATTTGAAATTGTTTTATAAGAAACGAGAGGCAGAGTAGAGCATGGAGAACATTTAGATGGTGAATTGATTTTACGGAGACCAGATGCCATAATATACATGAATACCAATGTATCATTTTGGTTTTGATATTTAAGCAATACAACATTTCGGTACCAACTGATGTGGAATGAATGTTGAAAGATGGATTACAGATCTTGGTTGAAACGAGATCAATCATCTGCTACTATTGATCAATTTTTTGGTATAATCTTATTTACAATTTCTACAAAATATTCGTACAATTCTTAATATTTAATCCTATCAAAGCAACCTGCGGGTAAACGATGAATAAACCGATCTAGGATGGAACTGTTATACCTTAACACCCAACGCATCACTCAATTTATTTAGATTCGCTTTCTTAATTTTATTCCCTTGATCAGTCGATGTACTTTGGACTGATTTTCTTTCGGTTTTCGTACCGTCTTTCGGAGTTTCCGATGATTGTGAAAGATGTTGATACATTTCTAGAATTTCTCTGGCGTTTTCCTTATGACGAAGAAAACTTAATAACCGTTACGGAGGTAAAGAACGGCTCAGGGGAAATTTACACACCAAATTGACGGACATTTGGTCACATATATCATCGATGTATTCTAATTCTCGACCTAATTTGTTGATGTACGTTTCCGGTGGGAATAAAGTTATCTGATCTAACCCGCTGATTCACGAAACAAATAGTAATTCGATATTTAGATTATTGGTCGCGATGAACTTGATGGCAGGGGTGCAAAGAAATTTAAATAGACAATTAAGGGCTTACCTGTACGAACTCTGCGCAAAATGATGTAGTATATCACCCAATGTAGAAAACATTCCCTAACGTTGATATCCCCAATAGTGAGTGATACTATTCAGCCCTGCTCAAACCGCGGAACAACAAACACAAACACAAACCTCGAAAGCTCCTCGTAGTGCATTCGCTTCCGGGATAAACGGTGGCGGCGGGGGTTTTTGTGGTGGGTTAGACGGATTGTTTGTCGACATGGATAGGGTTTTGTTGAGTATTATAGATTATAAGAATTCTCTTTTGAATATTGATTCCTGTTCCGTGATAATGTTCTTGTTTACCGATGAATCCCGTGCTCCGTGTTTAAATTGAACACCATGTTAACCGGTAATTCCTCATTCCATTCGAATTTTAAATCTGATTATCGTATTCCCATACTCAGTATATCTCATTCTCTCGAATTTTCTTTTAAACCAGTCACCATGAAGATGGATTTAAGAAAAAAAGCAAGCGTCATATTAAATGATCCCAACTTGTAAGTGTCCTCGACACTGTGTTCTATATTTATGTTCACTATGTTCGCGCAATACGAGAATGTGAACTCGAAATTGACAGTACGGGTTACTCTTTCTTTGTCGCTTTGTGTTGTTTGTTGCCATGGTAGATCCGATTCAGAGAGCGAAGAAGACGAAGATTATAATCCTTCTGGAGAGGGTAAATTGTTGTTTACGATTTTTTACATGATCTTGATCAACTTCATTGAATGAAGTAGTAGGACATTATGTGAACTGAGAAGTTAGACTGAAATTGTTATTATTTTACTTCATGTGTTGTGTTGGGGTTTGAACGTACTATCGCGACAGATGACTCTTTAGACGAATCAAGTAGCGATGAATCAGATCTCGACGTAGACAACGAGGACGGTACTGGGACCGATCAAGCGGGCCGTTTGTCAAATTCACCCCGATTAGGTGAACAGAGTGGGAGTCCAAGATTCGGAAAGAGCAAAGAGGATAGAAAAAAGAGTAGTGCAGGAATCAAAGAGAGCAGAAAGAGTTCGTTTAGAAAAGTCATTAAGGAAGAGATACCGCATGACGTATGCTTATATTTGTTCTTGTGAAGAGTTTAGATTAATGATAAGGAATGACTGACGTGGTTGTTACAGGTTCTTAAATCTCAGTTTTCGGATCGCTGTAAGTTGTTATTGGTTTACATGTCGTCCGTCACAGTGTTACTACTGTTTACTCACATGGTGATTTTAGTCGATCACCTAAAACAACTAAAGGACAAAATTGTACGAAAGAAGGATAGCATACCGGCCGAACTGTATGCAATGTGTGAAGGTATCGTAATTTTGTTTGCAGCACTAATTATTTCGTTATTTTAAACTTCCGTACTATTCGTTTTGCAGCTTATTTAAGAGATATATCACATATTCAACAATTGTACAATGATACGGGTCCGAAAATACTTGACATGCAGCGTAACGTTGAGTTATTGCGGACGAATCTCTCAGACGCAAAGTCTACATTGAACACTCAAAAATTGGAAGAGACTGATCAACTAGAGACCGTTTACGATTCCGTCACAGAGAAACTTGTTTCTGTCTTGACAGCATCCCTCGATTCGTCAGTGATGCAAGAGATTGAAGACGAGTACGAGCAAAGATTGCAGCATGCCAAGTCACAAAGCGGGTTTGATACGTTATCACCACATAAAAAACCTCGCAGGAATTTAAGGAAGCGGGCCGAAGTGATGAAAGTTGTAGAAGAGAGGTTAACAAAATCGAATGTCAAAGAAGCGCTGAATCTGGTGTTTAATCCAGGACAATTGAGAAAGGTTTTGAATCGTGGTAGAAAGTCAAAGGCTTCGACTACAGCCGTCAAGGTTGAACCAACTGAACCGAAGGAAGAAAGCCAGGAATCGAAATCGGATAATACTCTGCATCTTGCTATTCCGAATCATGCTCCTCATTCGAATAACCACAAGTCACCGTCTTTATCACCTCGGCTTTCGAAATTACGACCTCCGGTTCCTCATGAGTACTTTAGTTCAAGTTCTCAAATACGGTCACGGCCTCCTCATAATTCTACTCCTACATCCGGCAATAGCAGGAAACGTAAAGTAAAAGAGGTGGAAGAAGAAGCAGTGTTTATAGATACGTCGCCTAAAGTGGGTGGAGGAAGGAGCTCTCCGCGTTTAAATGGGACGGGGCAGAAGAGCCGAAAGAGAAACAAAGGCGACGTTGTTCATTTGAACGATGAATCTGAGATGACTGTTGTTTTGGAGTAAGAGAAGTTGATTAACCATAGACTGCTAGTTGAGTGCGGAATATAAAGGCACTCCATTGATGTAGAATACTATCTGTGAATGTATAAATTTGAATTGAACACACTCCAAGTCACATACAATTCTCATTAGAGGTTATATATTTTATGACGAAAGTATTTTATATACACAATTCCTCAACAACCTAGGAATTTATCAAATCATTTAGGCTAAGTTCAAGCTGATTGATTCGACTTGGGGGGTTCTGAAGGTATATCTACGTCTGGCCTTTCGACTTTATTTCCTCGAAATCTGTTCCTCATATCGAGCTGTTGTGGGCAATCGAGCAAAGGTTTAGGTGAGCAACCGAGTTTTCCAAAACACAATATAAGTGAAAGTGACAAGATACCATTCCCCTCCTGCATTCGAAATAACTTCTCTGCAACATTCTACATTTGTAGTCGACCTCGTCGTCATGTTCACTTTTCAGACAATCTCTAAAGGTGCGGCCAGGGTGTTTTTTGATACAGTCTGAGGCGAGGATACAGTCGATCAGCTCCTGGCGGATCTGCTTGCACGAGGAAGACATGATTCAGTTTATATATACACAGTAGCGAGCGAATATAGATATGTCGTCGGAGATTTGCAGAGGGAACGGGAACGGTTTTTGTTTACTGCAAAGACGCGGCAAAAGAGGAATGCGGCTGATCGGGATTCCCTCTCTGGCATACACACTGACTGATATATATCCACCAGATTGTTTGTTGTGCTACTGATTACCTACTGAATTAGTTCTTGTGGGGCTGATTAGCATCTCTCAATCTAGCTGAAAAGTGGTGCTGCGTTCCGTTCAGTCTTTCGAGTCCAGGGAACATGGTAAGCTGGTCTGCCCGCAGAGATGGCACTCCTTCCAACGGATATAAACATAAACAAATCACCCCTAATCGATGTGTCGTATAGGATGGCATATACAGTTACAAAAGATTCATTGATCCGAAGTCAACCGATTTCAAACAAAACTTTATCCTCGGTTACGTGCGGGCTCAGAGTGAACTTACCTTCCAAACCAAACCATCTGGCCCCTCACTCGTCAACGGATCCGGCGATGCAGAAGATGGAGTACTCCCCCCGATTGAAGTTCAGAACGAAACCGGTCAAACGATTGTCATGGGATCTTATGTTGATGACATCGAGGTCAATAGTAGCGCCACCCAAATCAAACCCGAGGGAAAGAAGAAAATGCTGGATGGGATGGTGCAGACTGATCTGGCATCGAGTAAAAGGTGATTTTCTAAGCCTATCATTATTTTCTTTTGTACATATACAAATCGATGAATGCTGATATGCACAATGCACTGTTAGGACCAAAGCCTCACATTTGTCGCGAAGGAAAGAATACTTAAAACATCATAAAGCGAAATCTCAAGCTGAAATTCAGAGTAAGAGTAAGTTTAAGTTTTATGAATGCAATCATCTCTATCCAAATTTCTGTATATCACTACCTCTATCCTAAAGCTATCAAGTACGATTTCGACGACGACACATCGTTTCTCAAACCTGAACCGCCAACGGTGATTGATTCATCGTCTGACAATGAGAAATCTAACGACAATGCATCTCAAAAGAAGCAGCCTATGAAAGCAGGCAAATCAACCGTTAGGCAAGTATCCACCGTTCCCGACCCATCGCCCGAAGCCCCTAGCCTGTCCAAGATTCGTGATGCCGTTAGACAACAACGAGCAGATACGAAACGTGCTAGAGCTTCCATTCAAAAGAAAGCGGAACCAGCCAAGGAAGCCAAAAAATCTCAAAAATCCAAGAAATCAAATGCTGCCGGCAAATCAGGAAGCGTGGAGATAATGACTGTGAGTCACTTTCTTTCTCTCGTTTGAATTTTCTAAAACTGACATTTACGTTTCAGAAATTCCTATCTGATAAAATCGGCTCTAGTCGCGTAACAGTATTTATCTCTCTCAAAGTTTGCTTCATGGTTCCACTACCAACATTCTTGCTTTATCCACAGATTAAGCCCGCCCTTGGAATCTACAATAAAGGGAAACGATCAGAGAAAATACAAGTGTCGGAAGGTCCTCGATTTAAACTCTTGGCAACTTAAAGCTCTAACATCTCTCAATTAGTTAACAAACTGTATTGCCCATAGGTGTAGGAGATCTCGTATTTTCCGAATCTCGATTCTTTGAGGATTTGGGATCAACTCGGAAACAAATTCAATCAAAGTCGAGCAGAAACAAGCCGATATTGCCGTCCAAAACTCATAACTCCATACAATCCAAATACTTTGCTGAGGAATCACCTGCAAATGATGACGACGATTACGCTTATGAAGCTCCTCCGGATAATGATAGCAATATATTCCCGGTCAAATCAAGTGGCAATCATTCTCCACAATCGAAAGACCGCAATGCCTATCCAAGAAATAGTCCTGAATCGCATCATTCAGCTTACTCGCTCGCTCAGAGACAGCGCAAGCTACAATCCACAAAGCAAACCAGACCAGCATCCAAAAGTCCGCAACAGTCCTCCATTCAAGATACGGGGAATGTTGCCGGCCCTGAACCGACTCGTGAAACTATTGTCGTTGAGGCGAAAATTGACAGGAGAAGGTTGCGTGAACGTCGACGCAAAATTGTCTTGGAAAGTTCGGATACTGAAATTGAGACTAGCCGAAAACCATCTGCTGACAAGTCACGTCGTGAAATAAGCCGATCCGACATAGAGCGTACTGAAGTCGTGGATGACGCTGATGCTGTTAAAATCAAGAATGCCTCGGCAGGTGAAGACAGCATTCCGAAGAAGTCGAACTTGTGTAATAGTCCAAAGGTTACAGATTAGTCGTCGTCGAATATACCGGAGCACTACTGACGTCTTACCCTTGGGATCTCTTTTTCTGAAATTTATCCAACTTCAATCGCAACGTCAAAGATTTCCGCTGACCAAAAATCAATAATAAAAGCCTCTTCCGAAAAACAGTCATGCATTCAAACAGGACCCAAACGTCGAAAGGAAACCCCGACTACAACTGAAGCTACTGGCTCCGATCCTAAAGATGGTGTCGAGGATGATGAATCTCCTGCCAAAAAGAGCCGCGTATCAAAAGATAGCCGAGACACAGTTGATAGACTATTACAGGAGGTTGACCAACTTATAGAAGACCCAACGCTACTTTGGGTCCAAGGGTTTGTTTGACTGATCATTCCATCATCATTTAACCGATTTGTAGTGTTTAGGGAATGGAGCCCGCAAAGTTCTTAATCATAATTCTATTCCGTTTTTAGCTCACCCAGAAAGCTTCAAAACAGTTCCCGGCCGACGAATGATAAGATGAACACGGGGGATACAAGCAAGATAGTCGGGGTCCAGTCTCGCAAGCCGCGTAATCCCTTCTTTAGAACACTCGCAATGGTTGATATCCCCAGCTACTACGACGAAGATACGACCACAGTAGACGATTTACTCAGATTATCTCACCATAATTACTACCCCGATTCGCAAGATCATCCTTATCCTCCTCGACCTTGTAGAACGCCGTCGTTTCACAATGAACTCGCCTTCCCCAATTCGCGAGTCGATCTAACTTACGAAGATTTCAAATCACCTGTAGTGTCCCAAATCGTAGCTCCAGCGTACAAAGAAATCATTGAAATTTCTGATTCCGACGAAGTTCGTGAAATCGTAGAACTAAAAGATGACTCTCAATCTCATACTTTGCCGCTCCCTCTTCCCATAGACCGCGTACATCATGTTGGTCATCCTGGCCGCTCATATTCAGTCGAGAATGATTACGAACTTGACGAAATGAATTTACTTTCTGATGAGGTTGAAGCAGATTTGCGTGCTGGTTTACAAGAAATGGTCGAAGGCGGGGAGATTGGTTACGGATTGCAATCTGAGGTTGGTAATAGAGTCGGGTTAGGAGTCGGGTTGGGTTTGACTGGAGGGGGTATCAGCAGAGGGTTATTGTCAGAATCTGGAGTCAGATTGGGACTGACGGGTCATGATGTCGCTGGGGTTATTAACAGTGGTTTTAGGGGATTAACAAGTCAATCTGGAGTTAGCATGAATGGTGTTGAGGCGCCTAGATTTAACTTTCGGCCACATCGATTACATTAACCTATCTTTTCTGTTCTAAGTCCGAACTTTCTTTTTACCGTCCAGACTGACAATGATTTTTAATGATTTCTTTTGGAAATAATTCTGGAAAGGATCCTTTGTATTTCTTCTTTGCTAACCTGAAATTTGGAGCCTGACTTTTGTTACTTGATGAATGACACATCTACATTCCCGAATATTGTGATACTTTTCGGTGACAATAAAGCAACCGATCACAACCGGTCAATTTCCAAATGGAAAAGAATTTATGTCATTTTATACAACGTTAAGAATGGATATACTACATTTCTTGGTGAAAAATAAAACTACAACTGAGATATACAACCCCCACCAAAAAATAACCTCGCTATTGAATTAATTAATTAACAACATCTCGACAAAAAGCTAAACTAAAAACGATATCTTGATTCTAACTGATCACGGGATTTCGTTCTATTAACGTCTCAGTGTTAAACTTTCGGGAAATTCATAGTCTAGTGCTAACAGTCCGTCTGTTTCGACGATTTTGGAGATATATTTCTCACGGAGAGCAAGGTGATCCGGATGAGTAAGGTATTCGTTTAAATACTAAAGAAAAAAAATCAGTGAGTACAATTCAGTACAATCATTCAATAAACGTGACAATCTGACGATCTTCTAAAACTCTCGTTGCCGTCCGTAACAAAGTTCAAATCAATGAAAACAAGAGTACAAACCTGTCTTGGACCCCAAATTTCAATCACACATCCATGGGTATACCCTTTACCTCGATCGGTAAAGTTAGGTCCACAATGGACTTTATGGACCCATGAAATGGTAGTTTTCAGTTTCACTATTTCGTTCAACATTTCGGCAGTAGATTCTGGTGGTGTGTTGGGCTTGATTTTGAATAACACTGTTTGAGTTTGATTGATTTTACCAGAATGTTTTGGGATGATGGGATTATGTATTTGTGGGGTTAAGAGGTGTCCAAGTAGGTTCAAGCGCCGGAAAAAGTGGTTTGATCGGGACGTTTATGAGTAAGTTTAGGAGAGGTATATTGAGGTTGGATTTCAAAAGATAAGTGAAGAAATAGTTGAGATTAGTAATTGTGAAAGAAGGGTTTGGATTTAAATGTATAAAAGTAAAAGGAAAAGTGACATCCATACCGATATGACTGATAAGCGAACGTTCAGTTGGAGCCGCAACGACCAAACTGAAGAGACAAATCAATGCGACAATAATATTCTTCAACATGACTTTCAACTTTTCGAAATGAATAGATATTATATAAATTCTTTTGATTCTCTTTCTATGGTTCTTGGAAAAGTTTTTGGAATAAACAACTGTTTTCCGTCCTTGAAGGGGTTTTAATTGTAAAAAAGTTTTGGGCAAATTTGGGCGCGCATGTTGGCCATTTTATATTCTTTTTTGGCGTCGCACAAAAACAGCCGAAACTGGAGAACCAACGCGTTCGGAGTGTTTTGTGTAAGGGAAGGCAGAAATTACACATTCGTATTGGCCGAGAAGATTGTTATCAGTATGGGAATTGAAAATACGTCTGAAACTTGCGATGGGAACAGCGAAAAAAGATTGACCGTTGCGGAATCAGATTTCATTCGAAGTTTTGAAAGAACGTGGTTGGAACTCCAAACAGTTCAGCGTGCGAATGCCTATTGTGCCATTTCTAGGGAGTTGGGCAATAAGAGCTACTTGTGAGATAAAACCTTTTGTATGTGTTGTTTGGGATTGTATGGCATTATAAACAGTATCCTGCGGCTGCTTTCGAAAAATTTGGAATCCCAGTTGCTTGATACTATGCAATATTGTACAATGGTTATAATACTTACAGCGATAATCTCATTTGACCGAACCCTACTTTGATTCCAACATCTTTACAGAGCTTCAAACTGTAAATCATGCAAACCTTATGTGAGAATTCATCCATTTATGAAGATAATGAAATCAGCAACTTACAAACTCATTCACTCCTTGGCCTAACTCCCATATACTAATTCCAGTCTTCGTCTGTTTCACTAGCTTTACTCTAGATTTAATTGACTTTTGTGAAGGAAACATTACAATTATAGTTGTCATTCGAAAGAATTCAAAGAAGTTCTAGTTCCGGAGAGAAGAACATTTGACGTACCTTTACAGTTGGCACCCAGGCGGTATGTTTCATTCCCTTTCCGTCAACATACGAATACATCGTTTCTTCATTCTCCTTGTCCCATCTTTCTTTCCCGGTGGGATATTTGGCTTTCAACTCAAGATATTGTGGTGCCGTTAAAGCATCCACAGAAGCGGCAGCAGAAGAGGAAGGAGCGAAAGAGTAGTCCCAACCGTAAAAATTGAAGCCGGTTAAGATTTTTGAGCGGTAATTGGATTTTGATTTAGCTGCTTGTGATAGTGGTGTAAGGCTGATGATATTTCAGTTTTGCAATAGAGAGTTTGTAAAATAGTATGTCAAAGATGATTGAATTAAAAGTATCGAACCGTTCAATATTCCTTCGCACCCAATCAATAGGCGAGTTTGGGCCTGGTCTGAGAAGCAAATACAAAAGTCAGTCGCAACCACCTGAGATATGTCTGCGACAAAACTACCAACTTTTGAGGGCTTGAATGATCATAGGTCATAAGCGAGAATCTGTCCACGTATTCTCCAAACTCTTGCAAGTGATTTTCCTCAAAAACATAAGGTCCTTTAGCATCTGGGCCGATAACAAGGACGAGCAGTTTCTGCCTTGATTTAAGTTCCGCAGATATTGTCTTAACAAAAGATAGAAATAGACTGGGGAGGTGCAATTCAAGTGTAACTGTATATTTTGAAGGCGAGACATAAGTACAACTCGGCGAAAGAATGGTGCTCTATTGAAGAAAGAAGGAAACTGACCTCCGTCGAAGTTTCCTTTTTCACAGTCTGCTACAATAGCTTTACTCAATCTCTTTTGCTCATTCGCATCTTGGATCACCGCGAGAAAATCATCCTGTTGGAAATCATGAAGAATATAGCGAGGTAATACTTTTGATCGATG
Organism: Paraphysoderma sedebokerense; assembly: GCA_025602915.1. Lineage (NCBI taxonomy): Eukaryota > Fungi > Blastocladiomycota > Physodermatomycetes > Physodermatales > Physodermataceae > Paraphysoderma > Paraphysoderma sedebokerense. The sequence goes on from JAHLJZ010000085.1 coordinate 60,800, forward strand.
AGGAGACGAGCGAAGCAAATTAAGGAATGTAGAGTTGATATCGTGATGACCTTCTATCAGGTATTTCTTGGGGGAACTACCGACATGCAAAATCATAAACGTAAGTCTTTCGAGAGAAAAGATAAAAAAAGGGCGGAGGTCGATACGATACGTTCTCTTCACGTTGAACCACCTGCATTGATAACAAAGCACCGATCCGTAAGATAAATCATGAAGTAACTCTATTAGAGGAATTCGAGTGCCTAGTATAACAGAAAATCCAATGATACGAACACTGGCGACACATGCGTGATCTTATTCGCATATTCTAAAGCGTAATCAAATCCCTTTGAATTCCATGGAGTTATATATCCAAGTATTTCTGTATCAGGGGTGCTTGCTGCTGTTGACTGCTTCGTATCAGAATGCGAAGGGGTTGGGCCGATGTGCTCGATCCTCGGACTTGCAGAAAAATACAAAGCAACTAGTAGTGCTAATCCTGAAAGCGGAAGTATGTACTTTGAAATAGATAATCTTGAGTTATTCTTATGAGTTGATGTCGCAGAAGGTGGTTGTATCGTGGTTTTCTTCTTCGTTTTGACCATGGTAAAAGTAAAGCAATGGTTCTCTAATCATTGAGAACTCGCAACTCGGAATTCGAGACTCACGACTTCCATTTCGAAAATACAAGTGGCCGGATCCTTGGTCGTGGGTGCACACTCATTAATATAATTACAACTATCATTTATGTATTATTACTTAATACTACGGAATTCAAGTTTGTTGGTTGATGAATTTCAAGCCTCCTACCCAATTTGAGACATTCTTTATTCGCACCTGGAAACATTGAAAAAGTTTTGAAATGAAAATGCGTAGTAATCATGTACACATAACGCTAGCGAGCCTGCTTAATCGATGCATGAGTTACCTTTAATCGAGTAGAGTTTCCGATGGTTTAACAAGTGCGACCCACAAGTTTGATTATCCGAAACCCTAATTTATCTGGAATCTGGACCATAGGCGCGAACGTTCGTGGTTGGGACGATAGATTGGCGCTTCTGAAAATCAAGTACTAATAATACTTTGACATCACACCGAGTGTAACTTCAATTGCAATCATTATTATTTTCCTGAGTATATTTTCTGAATTATTAATAAGGATTAAGTCCATTGTAGGAATAAGCGCAACACACATTGCAGTTGAAAGGAATTTGGACGAGTAATTCAAAATCTGACATGCGTGGACAGTGATGCAACAATGGATTGCTGAAAAAATAACAAGGATGAGTGTATTTGAGAGATGTGATTGTCACAGTTACTGGGCGATTGAATATATTTGGAGCATACTTTGAGCGCCATGACGAACTCCACCGGAACAGTCAACTCGTTTAACTGCTCGGACTATATCATTGCAATGCACCGCTTCCTTTTTAACCGAGAAGTTTTCAAAATACCTCTTGTTTATAAAACTCGGAGCTCCCTTTGTTAATTTACTTCTTGAGCATATCTGCTTTGACAAAATGAAGACAAATCCATTGTTGGTTCTCTGCTCTTTGCTGCTTTTACTGACGGCCGACTCTGAAGCTGCCGCTCCGTCGTGTCAACGTCCGCGACTCCGAAAGGAAGTGAGGTTAATATATACGTTTTTTTTATCTTTCCCTTCACACAATCCATTTCCTTCCGCCCATTTTTTGTATAATGATTATTTATTGTTTCTCTTGTATTCTCGCATTGTCCGTCATCAATAATTTAACCAAACTAATATGACAATCATTCCTTTAATTACAACGTTTTTATTCATAAAGAGATTTGACTCCCCAAGAGTGGCAAGCATACACTGGCGCTATTCGACAATTAAAGGCTTCCGGTAGATACGACGGCTACACTCGAATTCACGTTCAGTACACTCAACAAGCGCATGGGTGAGTTCTCAATTTGTAAACTGATGCATTTTGCGACCAACTTAATCTAATTTGTCTTAAACTTTTTCAGAGGTCAAAATTTTCTCCCGTGGCATCGACGTTTACTCTATGATTTTGAAACTGATATCATAAACTTGACCAATGGCGCTGTACGAGGGATTCCATATTTCGACTCTCACTCTTCATATGTTTGTACTCTTTATTCTCGCCAGAGCATTGAAGTGCTGCGTTCTGACTCTTCTATCTGACGTGATAATGCAGGGTATCTTCGATCCTCAAAGTTCAGTTTATGGTAGATAAAACATTTCCCTCCGGAGTCGCATATGTTTTGAATACTGCTCCTCTAATTCTCTATTTTGTTCTCTCTTACCTTTATCTAGTTGGCAATCCGACTGGCTGTGTAACAGAAGGCCCTTTCGCTGGTTTCATGGCGGTAGACGGACAGTGCGTCACTCGTGCTTACAACGGTGATTTTTCAATTGATTCTTTGATTTGCAAGAAGTTGCAAAAAGTTCTTACTTTCAATATTCACAGCGTCTGTCACTGCCGTCGATCCTCGAGTTATCGCAGCATTGATCCTGGAAAATCAGCCTTTCGCTACATACAGTGACACCTATGAATTCGGGCAGCACGCTGCAGTTCATTCAGCTATCGGTGGTCATATGGCTACATTGACTGGCAGTACGAACGATCCTATGTTCTTTATGCATCATGTATGAGCTTTCTCTCTTCGCTCATTTGTTTAGTTGCTGTTTGTTAAAAGTTTATATCTTTAGGCTCATGTTGATTACATCTGGTACAAACGACAATGGGCTAATCCCCAACAAACCTATTGGGACCTTAACGGTCAACATGGTAAGAAGCTTCCTTCTTTGTTACTATGGTCACTTGATTAGGCATGTGATATCAACCCTTCTCATTCTCGACAGGCGGTCAACCTGTGAATTTGCAATCTCTTATTCCCGGACCCTGGGCTGAAAATAACGGCAGAGGATTTCAGATCAGTGACACTTACTGGACATTATGGTAAAGTCATTTTTGAAACTACCTTGGATCCTTCCATCTTGAATACTGAAACCACTTTCAATTTATTTATAGCTACGATTACCAAGACCCCAGTGGCCGTACCAGACTCAAGAAACGTCAAGCTCCTAGCAACCCTGACATGAAAACTGGACCATTCGGTGATCTCGATCCCAAGAAAATTAAACCCATCACCAAACTACAGGCTACTCAACTTCAGGCTTTCAATATTCCAGAAGACAGGTATAACAAAGCTTATGATTATTTGACAAGCTTAGTGGACAAGTTGAACGGTAGATTAGCAAAAGGAGAAAAAGTTCCTGATTTGATGGATATCAAAAAGAGTGATGAAGTGCCAGAACAGAATGCGCCAGTTGACAAGAATAGTGGTGCGGTTGGTTCAGGGGTAAATAGTATTCAGGCTTTAGTAATGGGATTGCTTGCGTCGGTGATGGTTATGTTTCTGTAGGCTACCTACAATTGATTGCCAGCAGCAGTTATTCAACAATGTTTTCCCGTTACGGTATGACATTCTTCGCCCTTCATTATTCAAAGAACTCTCTATACTTCTCGATATAATATCCTTGATTGGTCCTGTATTCAGATAGAACCGAAATTTTAATAAATTGTAGCTTCATTAATGAATTCGTGTCATGTCCCTAGTAGTTAGTGTTCAGCGTAGATTTGATAGTAACTGTTCACGTGTAACATAAACACTATTGTTCAATACCACAATCTCCATTGTAGTATATCTTATGCTTGCAACAAGATGATATATAAGATTTTTCACATATTATATCGGCCCTTTGCCTCTTCTATCACCTATCACATGCGACTCCAAATGCCGATCCCTACCAGTTCAACCGACAACAAGTCGATGATATCTACAATGTCATCTTAGTGGGTTCAAATCGCAAGAGTGTCACCAAGCTCTCATTCATTTGATGATCACTCAGTTAGCATGATCACAAATCGAAGTCTATAAAGCCGAAATCACAGAATCCATCAAGAGCACGTTGTTAGGTGACATTTGTGATTGTATTTGACTTCGTAAGGAGTGGAGCTCGGCTTCAACTTCAGCTAACAAGGTGCTCTTCATGGATTCTGTAATTTCAACGTTGTAGACTTCAATTTGTGATTTGGCTAACTGAGTGATCATTAAAGGAATGAGAACTTGGTGACACTCTTGCGATTTGAATCCATCGACTCTACATTTTTTGCAAGGAATTCTCAGTCACAAGTTTTTTAGACTCACATTATAAAAAGTTTCAGGCAACATTATACAATTATATAATACATTTTGTTTGATTGATATGACAAATGCAGTTACATTTTATCAAATTCTACAATCATTATGCCCAAATTATGAATATCACCATGCTTTATAAACTTGTATCTTGATCCCGGGTTTTTATCAGATCTATAAACTTATCATAAATGTGTAATTCGAATACCTATTTGAAATCGTGATTAATTGCAACCCGCTGAAAGATGAAACTTTGAGTAACTTACACAATACAATATTTGGCAAACCAAAATTATCGCCCGAAAATGAACTAACCCAATATCCACGAATTTTAGTACATTATCCATCGTTTTCACAATATCATTCTCCTTCGTTCCTTTATTTTCCATGATAAACTTTAATAATGCTTGTTTTTCCGCCACATTTTGAATCAATGGTCCAGCGGTTGAAAACGTCGAAAAAAGAAAGTACAAGTGCATGGCGAGAGTAGCGTAATAGTATATTTTAAAACTACTGAGTCGTTGCTTCACACTTATCGTTATAATCTTTACTTCTGGATAGATTATATCGCAAACATACCTGGTAGATACTCCAAATACCCAAAAATGCAAAAATTCCGGCCGAATGTTCATACAAATACGCAGATAAAATTTGAAAAGCAACATTCCACTGGCTTGTTATTAAAGCTGTGAATAAGTGAGTGATGTGAGTTTAAACATCGATGTTACGCTCATATCATAATTAAATTTGTTATTTTACCTTTCCACGCGACAGACACGGTCTGCGAGAAGGGAGACTAAACATAACAGTTAGTGAATTCAAATAGGTATAAACTTGATGAATGAAATATATAAAGAATATTACTGTAATCAAGGGAATGAGTCTCCATAGCGGGAACAGATATACGCCTCTTTCAAGGACACAGAAAAAGCAACACGTTCTATTTAACTATTTTAGATTGGAAACCAAGGGGAGTGTAGCGTTAGCAGTCACACAGCACAGTTGGGAGATATAAGGTGCACAACTAATTTGAAGGGAGCTACTAACTTATCTCTCAGTTTCAATGAAGATTTACTCATCGGAGACTGCTTTTATTGTGTTATAAATTGGGAGAAGAAGATTTAAAGCTCAGTTGGAAATGACTGCGACTCGCGAATTGGATTGTCCGACAATAACGTTCCCAAATGCAACGCTGATGGTAAAAACGTACTGTCCATGATCATTGTTCATTCTATTTCATATATAAATAATCATCCACAACAAAAATTTATGCAACCGCCAAAAATCCAATCAACCGAGAAGCAAGCCAAACTTAAATACAATAAATACAGATACTTCAATCCCCACACTGAAGTCTGCACGGCATACCAAGAACATTTATAAAATTTGTGATTCTAATTACACGACATCTAATTGAGTAGAAGATAAGAAATGGAACCCCCTGGTGCATAAATTATTGCAGATCACTTCAGTGTACCTTTCCAACGAGTTTCCAGTGCTTCTTCGGTTAAAAAAATCGGTATATGAATGAAAGATTCCTTCCTTGCTTTTTTTTACTATTCCATTTTGATCAAATCAATCAAACTACCTTTAGGTTGTTTCATGTTCTCGGGGAAATAATCTACCAATTTCTCGTATAATTCTGTTCGTGATTTGAAGAATATCTGCTGATGAGATTGCATGCCGGAATCAGTCGAATCTGTTTTTGCAATAAAAAGAAAAAGGAGGGAGGCAAAGGTTGATAAGTTCAAAGACATATTGGTGTATAATAGCTGATGTAAAATGAATTGTTACCTGATTCTTGGTTTTCGGGGCTTACAAATAAACTACTACTCAATGCTCTAAACTTGGCACTCTCCTCCTCATCGGCGTGATTGACAACTTGAATGACGTGAGTTTGCAAATATTTTAATGCTTTGATGGAGTTGGATGAAATCATATTATTGGGTGCTGCAGCTAAACCCGGTACTGACGATGCGTTGGATGACATGGATGAAGAAAGAGATGGAGCGGGCGATGAAAAACACATCTCTCGGAATCGTTGCTTTCGGATTTCAAATTTGATTTGACGGAGGAGATCGGAGGGATGAGGACTAACATCAATGAATGTAAGTGTTAAAATCGTGACCAGAGAACAGCGAAGTGGCAGCGAGGATGAATGGGAAACGAACCGTTGTAAATGTAATTCCCAGAAATCATCCAGACGTAATGATGGATTTCCCGGTTCACCCGGATTGCCACCAAACAAATACTGAACTTTTCGCTTGCAATCAAACACCAACTGATGAGCGAATCGAGGCATGGGTTCTACATCCTTCATTTTATTCCAATAAGTGGGATCAACATTTTCGTTTTGATAAATTCGAATCCATCGATCTTTGTCGTATTTGTAGACCCAAAACGAATTTTTCACTGTTTCTTGAGTGGTAATTTTATCTCTCATGAGTCCCGAGAGGACATATAGCTCGTTCAAGTCGGTATCAATTGTGGCTCGCTGAGTGAACCCTGGCTCAGGTCCACCAAGCTTGGAATAATCTCGAGAGAGTTCAGAGACGGTGTCACTTGGGATGTCGTAAATATAAAAGTCACTGAGATAGTCTTTGTTTCGTTGTCCAGCAAAGATGAAGAGTTGGCGCTCAGCAGAATTGTAAAGCATTGAATGGCCGATACGGGACTTGAGTTGTGTTCCCTCCTGGTTCGTGGTGTCGGACCTTTTGAATGCGTCATCAAACGGTGTTATCGTAACAAAGCTACATTCAGAAGCAACAATAAAATCTTACCTCAGCAGCCTCCAACGATTACTATTCGCATACCAAGCATACAATCCGCTGTAACTATGGGCACTGTTTTCCATCGACACAGTTCGCCCACCGAAAACGTACAAAACCTGACCTTCCGGATCCATGCACATTTGATGATCATAAATTAATTGGGGTCCACCATCGGCAGCTGTGTTTGAACTTATTCGGTACCATTTATGCGAAATGGTGTCATACCGCCAAAAATCGCTATCGAGATTTGTATGAGGGCGTGATTCAACGTCAACATAGCGACCTAAACTGTAAATTTGGTGGCTAGCGGGGTCGTAACAAATTTTGTGACATGATCGTGGCCCTGGTCCGTTTTGCCTATTCAAGAATAGATGCACCCAAAAATAGTTGAAGCAACGAGGTTTGACTACTTGAGAAACAAAAGAAACTTTTACCTTCTGGTGTCCGAGCTCAACAGATTCCACCTTCCATTATTCACATCGTACATCCAAAAATCGCTAAGGTCTTTGGCACCATCCCATCCCCCAAAGAGAAAGATTCTACCACCTTCAGAGTCAATGCACATCTGGTGTCCACCCCTCATGCAAGGAGATTCGCCATCTATTCACATGTCACAATTTCCACGATTAGAATGCGCATTCTTGTATCCGAGTCGAAGAAAAGAGTAATACGACATACTTTCGTCACACGCATACACCCTCCTCCACACGGGTTTGTATTTACATTCCTTCAACCATTCCAAAAATAGACCTCGCTCACACGACGACTCCATCAATTCCTCGGCAGCTTCAAAATTGCCATCAACGACCAATAATTTATGTAAATTAGTGAGCATCGGATCTTCTAATTGCAGTTGCGTAGTTTGTTGAAGTAGGTTGAAGCATGGAATAAGATTACGTTGGCGGAAATGTTTGAGAATCAATCGGATGGATTCAGTTTCGCGATGCTATTGCAGTTACCAAGAAATGTTAATATAACGAAGAGTTCGGTTTGCGAAAGTAAAATAATCCAATAAATAATATGATAAAAAAGACAATCTGATATTTACATTCATATAATCTCTGTATACCCTATCCACCACACCGGCTTCATCGAATCCTTTCAATTCGACGTACCAAATACTGAAATTGAAATTGGCACCCCAAGCCATAAGTGGTACTAACTTTATGTATTGAACCGGAAATATCTGTTTTTATGTTCATCACAATATGGTATCATGATTATTAAGACCGATTCCGTAAAACATATACAATGGTGTGTGATGCCGGGAAAATAGAAACAGGAGGCATTCAGATTTCGTATGTGGTGCCAAATAAGGCAAATCAAAAATCGAATCAACATACGACGCCATTTGCTTTATATTTTAGGGGAAATGTTTCTGCTTCGCTATCATTTCGTAAACCTATTCATTGTAAAGTTGATGAGGGTAAGACACATCAGTACGCATTGATCACACTTGCGTTTTCAACATTTCTCAGCACCTCCCATCACCTACTCGGCAGATCAATAAAGTAGAAAAAAAATAGGATAGAAAGAAAGAGAAAATGTAAAGACAGTAAAGAAAGAACAACCAACCACTATGCAGTAATTCCACCATGTTATCGGTTGACAAACCACCGAACACTTTGAATTCCTTCAAATTACAAACATGGACTATTGTCATTGGGAGTCATGGAGTATGGCAAATTCATGTTAGTTCTCCAATTCTTAAGAAGGGCTGTAAAGCAACGATAGAATAAACGATGATGTAGTAGAAACAACGAATATTACCTTTATGGTACTTTCCAAACGTAATAGTTGCTGTTTTGGAGTTAATGCGATTTCACACAAATAAAAGTTAAGGAAGCAATGTTTTCAAAATTTAAAAGAGATAAATAGTGGCAACATTATTCATTCACACTGAGTTTGAAAGTTTAATGGCTTCAATCAGTCTTTGCTCCCGACGCAACATTCGAGGTTGGACAGGACACCTCCGGAGACAAACATAGCACACACATATACTCAATTCACACAGACGAATCAACAAATCAACGACGTTGTCAGTCAACAAAAAGGATACTCAAGACTCCGACTTTGTCTAACTTAATAGTGACGAATTGCTGCTGGTTGTTGCTACCGCTACTCCAGCGTGAGCCCTGATCGGAGGGTCTATCGACCATAATATTTTTCGGCGAGTAGCCAGCGGAGAAGGAAGACCATGAGTGAATATCATATTTGATGGCATGGGGCGAGTGGGGTAATCTGAATTGCGATGGTGCGGTTGCAGTTGCGGTGGCAGTCGTCGTTGTTAATTTCGGTGACTTGGTGGTGGTGGGCGACGGCGAGGACGGGATGAGCGACGAGAAGAGAGAGTTCATCATGTTGGCTGTTATGAGGATAGCAGTGCTGATGAGAGGACGGCAGAAGAGCACCACCACCGATATAATCTAAGCGAGAATGTATTTTTGTGAATGGGATGATGAGAGAGGGAATTCCCTTTCCTTACGTGTTCCCTGGTCTACGCGTTCCCTCTCGAATGAATTATGTTGAATTATGGCAATTCTGGTGATAAATTTGTATTCAATTGGATTCTATGTACATGTCATCTCTTATGCACTCTGTCGGTATTATCTCCCACAACACACCATCTATCTCTATATGTCTCTGTCGCGAAATCAGACTATTCGACAATCTCCTTCACTTGCTTCTTCATCTCTTCCACTGGAACGCTAGACAGCATTGTGATTGTCTAAATCATACAAAATTCCCCAAATCGGTCAGTCGCTTAATCATTTTGTTCATAGACAACGTATGCCTTTACCTTTTCAACGTTACCAATGACACCTGCCACCATCTGGGTCAACTCATCCACTTGCTTCTTATTCTGAATTAACGATGCCGATAGATCTTTGTTTTGGCTCTCCATCTAAACCTCTATGTTAGCACAAACACATTCACCACACTGATTCTAAATGGCTCAGAGATAGGTACCTTTGCAATCTCAGCTTTGAGTCTTTCAACTTCTTTTTGTTTCATCGGAATAGAACGAGACAACAAAGATTGTTCGGGTGTAATAAATAACCTACGCAATTGATTTGATCCAGTCAGTGTCGTTAGAACTCATGAACTTTCATAACTGCACTAGTAGACCGGTATAACAATCCAAACTGAAACCAAAAAGAATATCAACAGACTTGTTTATGTTTTCTGCATCGGTGTTATCAAAGACTTGATTGTTTTTCTTGGCATCGTCAATCAAATTGTCTAATTCATCCAACTTTTCCGGAAACTTCTTCTTTTCAAGAATTGTCTTGAATTCTTCCTGTTTATTATTTCAGAAAATCAATAGTAATTAGATGTTAGCTAATCAAACACGGCAGTGAAGAACTTGTAAGCATTGATTAAACTCATAGGAATCCGAACAGCATCCATCAAAAGTAAAACCTTCAATGAGGGTCTCAAACTCCTATCATTTCCTATACATGTTACTTTTAGATTTTTCAGATACATCATCAAATTTCTTTCTTTCGTCCTCTCTGAACTCTCAACAAGCAGCATCAGCATCAAAGTCCTGCTTTCCCACGATTCTCACCATCAAATGCAGCTGCACATTTCAACCGAGAATCCCACAAAAAAAAACACAATAATTACCATAGCGCTATTCCTCAAAAAACCAATAAACTGCTCATGAGCACTTTTCAAAGCGTCAGGTTGATCTTGGGAGAGTTGTGGGAACGCCGAAACTAGTTTCTCGTAACTTCAGATCCAAGTATCGTAAATGCGACATATAGCAATAATATGAACGAATTATTCAATGAGAAACAGAAATTGAGAATAATCTGTGAATATCAAGCCTTATAGAAACTAAGGATGCAAACAGAGACTAAAATTATAACGACGAACCTGCAAGTTGACAATGTTTTTTCGAGGGCCGTGTTAAAACTTAGCTGTAATTTCTGGAATCGAGGGCCATGTTGACTCTGAGTAGAATCTGAAGGTTCAGTTGACGATGTGGTAGCATCAACATTATCAGCGGGGATAGACGATAACATTTTGTTTCTTTGCTTTTTGGTTTTGTTAAATATATGCGGTGTCCAGAGGAGGGGAGAAGCAATCGTGGGGTCTCGCGAAATGACCGCGAAGTTGAATCTATATTTCTATTCTCAGTACTAATTCATCTGGCAACTTTATGAAAAGTACCACTCTACACTCTTAACGAAGCTCTTGTTGAATACATTGACTTGAAGTTTATTTTAGTTCACTTCATCCCAATTGTGTGCTAAACATGTGTGTCAATCTTAGCCGCCGCACAAGGCTTGATAACAAGTGCTATTTTGCTCAGAATCTTTATTGCCGTTTGTTTTACAAGACTGTCGTGGTGTGTATGTGTGTGTGTTCATCTTTCCAGTTCCCATTAAACCTAAGAAAAAGTTACAAGATCCACTGTTCGCGCGAAAATCCAAAGGCCACGGCCCGGCGGTTCCAAACGTCAATGATGAATGCTTCAGACCACCGATTCATGCAACAATTCTTTTATATTTTTACATGAAATTCAGACATCCATAATAAACGACAAGTGATAAAAGTTCTCAACTACAGAGAGGTTTCAATGAGTAAGAAACGCCAATTCTTGAAATTCAAAAACCAAGCGCAGGGCTTTCTCGGGTTGACGAAAGAAACTACATCCAAGTCGCATAATACACAATCGACAAGCACCAATTCTAACAGGACAAATGATAATTCTTCTTCTCAGTCTTCAAATTTATCTTCCAATTCAAAATCACATTTGCATTCACATTCACACTCAACGACAAACCCACCACTCACACCATTGGGCTCATTTGATGTTATCGCGAACTCTGAAGAAATTTGTCTTAAAATTATATCATATTTGACTCTCCCACATATCATTCGTTTATCTCAAGTAAACAAATTCTGGGCCCGTATTACAAATGATATCCCAACCCTACGTACTCGAATTACCAAATCATTTCTCATCCCTCCTCAAGTTGTAAAACTACTCACGTCGGGTTCTATACAGTCCGCAGATATCGCAGAGCCAGACAAAAGTCCAGGCAAACTGTCGGCAAAATTGTACTATGAAAATCTGATTAAAGGAGTAACGAAATGGAAAGGCTTGGCGTTAGATTTCGCAACAAATGGATATAAACCTTACCCCATGATGTTCGACATCGAGAAAATCACAAACTTATCGCCCGACGGATTTTATCATTCTGGTGCAGTTTTTTCTGGAATGTGTAACTGGATTTCGTTGAATGACGCGATCACTCAAATTCAGGGCACGTTTGATACTCCTTTAATCGATAACGTGGTGTTATTGGAGAGGAGGGGGAATTTGAAAAGTGAAATCGACAATTACGGATCGGATGAAAATTTAGAGTGCTTTGGCGTTGTACCATCGTCTTGTGTGTCTAATGAGAGTACAGGTCGATCTAGAGTTTCATTGAGTATTGAAAATGACGTGATTCAGTTTGTAAAGTTTACAGAGGTACAGTTGATTCGAGGTGATATGATTGCTATCCCGAATGAGTATTATGGGTTGAGGGTTGGTAGCGTCATCGTGGGAACTTATGATCCCGGTAAGTGAATGCTAATTTAGACCCGCCAATATTTGAATTGATTTTGAATTAGCATTCTAATATCCATTCCGTTCAACAGGTTTCGGACATGAGTATTGCGGAATATTCGCTGCCCAAATGAACGATGCCGTTCATAATCAATTGTATCGGAATCCAACGATTGGGGTTTCGTACTCGGGAACAGGAATATTAGCCAACACAAAAGATCATTCCAGCTATGTTGGCGTCCATTTGAGTTTTAAATTCTGCGACGCAAAAGACGTTCCCAATTATAAGAGATTGAAAAACCATCTCAGTGATATGGTGGACACAACTACTCTAGCTGGAGAAGATTTTGACTCCACCACTGAAGCCACTTCATCCAACCCCAACTCTCTATCAACGCCAATATTGAAGGGTAAATTAACTTTCTTCTACAAGGATTCATTACGCCGAAACAATAGTAAACCTCGTTCTGGATCTTCAAACGTCAAACCGCCCCTCGCGCCAAACCTCGACGAAGGAACTCTCGCCCTTATGAATCAACCAGTTAGCATCCGATTCTACGGTGAACCAACAAAATCGTCTTCTTCTTTCTCTTCCACCTCACCCTTCTCACCCTCACCCAACAGCTCATTGTTAGATCACTTTCAACACACATGGGAGTTAATACCCGATCGTGATAAATTCACGCAACAGCAATTACAATCTAAAAGTGGGTTAATTCATGAATGGTTGAGGCTATGGTTTCCATTAATCGATAAAATTGAAGTAAAGTTGATGGGGAGAGTCGCAGTTGGGTTATGGAAGAATCCAGTGTTGAGTGTTTTCGCTGTACCATTGTATGAAGATTAATAAAAGGAATAATCATGGATGACTGAAACGATTGCAATTTTGGGACTCAAGACGTGAGCCAAGCAAATTGTAGAATATAGTATGTACATCTCATGTCAGATATTATGTTGAGAATTGATTAAATGACTCATAAATTAGAGTTGTCAACATAGTAACAATCATGCTTCATCATACTAGTCAATGTCCTTACGTAAAAGGGTACAATGTCCGAATTCAACCATTGGCTTATTTTATTGGATCGAGGGCGACAACAACACGTTTAGGAACTTTTCAGAATTTGTTGGTTATCTTTAATATTTGATTCACCCGTGCACTCGAGGCTCAGAAATGAGTCATGATGACATTCCATTGAACGCTTACGAAAGATCGCGCAAACTTTAATCTAGATCTCAGGGGGTATGGTGGAATTGCAAATACAAAATTCTGAACGAGATCATTTGACCCGGCCTATCAACGTGTGGGAGGATGACGAAATATTATGTTTGGACTCCTTGGAGCGGGCAAATTAGTGCAACAGTTGTAATGAATTAAGAGGTCATTCTTTGTAACAGAGTTTTGTCGCCACCGGAAACATTTTGCTTTGAGTTGTAACGTTTTGCGGGGGAGATTATGGGATGAATCGCTCGGCCGTTGTATTTTTTCCATCACGAAGCGGAGGACAATAGACTGGGACAGGGGAGGTCGCACAAGACCGAGTCTCCTCAGTCTCACATCGGGTTTTAGAACAAAGCAGCGGACCTCAAAGGATGGCGCCAAGGGTTTCATCGGAGTGATGGGTGCTCTATGGGATCCAGGGAGGGGTCATGCGGGACAAGGGATGTGCTCTGTCAAGGTGTGAGGAGCGGGAATTGTCGTTGGATTGTGTCTGAGTTTCCAGTCAGCGTGGATGCGTGGAAGTCGCCAACCGTACACGACAACGCCCACGCTCCGTTGAACGCGCACATAAGACCTCCCGTTGCCGCCCTAATTTGCAAAATTTGCATTCCATCTGCATTCTGCTCGCCCTCTCTGCTTTGCGAAGTTTCTGCTTTCCCTTGTGGCCCTCCATCGCTTGCTCCGTCTTCACTGCCGTGGCCCCAAAAAAAGATAATCTCCCTCCCACACTTTCTTTGCTATTTCGCCAACCCCACTTATCCGTACTAGTCTGATATCCATGTCGTCCTGGTCAGAAACCTTCGCTTTAGACGTCCCTCAAACCAGTATGTTTCTTTAATGAATTCTTTGCTTGATTGTGTTTGGTCTTGGCCTTCTTTGCGCGGCCTTGGCTCCCCTCGCCGATCTTCCGCGGCTATGTATGTAAATACCATCTGATAAAAGTTCGCTAACGTTCATGCAAATGTTCAATCTTGGTGTCACCGATTGCCCTTGCAACGTTCAGAAGCTAAACGCAGAAATTACTCTAATGATGAAGAGAGAAGACTCAGTCACAATGAAATGGAGAGGTTTGTACTTTTCCACTCTTGTGCAACCCTTTTGAACTTTAAATTTTTTTTTCGTTTTGCTGATCATGATTGTTTTGTTGACACTTCGTACCACTTACATCAAATTAGAAACCGTCGAGCGGATCTCCATGGTCGGGTAATGTCGCTGGCTTCCGTCATTCCTGCCTTATCAAACAACCCTCGTCCTTCTCGCAATCAAGTCTTGACGGCTTCAAAATCATATATTCTCCTTCTCCGCAATCGCATGACTCGACGTGATGAATACTTGCGCAAAATGAAAACTGCCATCGTCGAATTACATGACCAACTTAATGAACTGAGGAAACAAGCAGGTCAACCTGCCGAAGAGTTTAACAAGGAAGAATACTTTGCCGAACTCGACAAAGAAATGGAATCCAACAATGATTTCCCGGCCGGAACGGATTTCAAAGTTGGATCCTATGATGCAGGTTGGTATTTCTACCTTGTGCACTCCACAGGAATCATCTCTCTGATGTTGGTCTAATCATTTTTTGTGCGTTTGTAGCGAGAGAACGATATTTGTCTCTTAACCTTCCTGGGTCTCCCCTCACCCCTGGTGTTCCTTCCCCCCTCTATATCAACGAATTTGCATTTCCCAATACTCCTACTAGCACTTTATTCTCGCCAACTTTCCCGCAACAACATCATGTTGGTTCCCCCGTCGTTGGGTCTCTACCCACTACCCCAATCACCCCCATGTGCCCCACCCCCATGATGCAACATCAAAACCCTGCTGCTCAGGCTATGACTGGACTCCCCAACGCGGCCATGGATAGCATCACTGTTGACTTCAATCAAATGGTCTCTATGAATCCATCGTCGGTGGGTGCCATCCAACAGCAAATAAGATCGCAATATCAGCAGGCACAACAAGTCTCTTCAATGGCCCAGCTTCAACAAGCTCAAATGGCAAATATGCAACAGCAACAATTGCAGCAAGCCCAACAGCAGCAATTTGTTTCTGCTGCTCATAACCAACCCCAGGGATCTATTCCCAATCCCTCGGTACCCATCTCCATCGGATATCAATCACCTTCCTATCCTTCTCCTCCAGTTCAATTCCAAAACGTGTCTCAACAGCACCAACAACTTTCCACTTCCGCCCCTCAAATCGGCTCCATTTACTCTTCATCCATGCCCAACAGTTCGTCTTCCCTTTCCATCGTCACCAATATGAGCGGCAACACCGCTTCCAATGGCATGAACGCTGCTTCCCCTCCTTCGCCTCCATTATCCCGCGCGGTATCTCCCCAAGTACCTAACGGAATGGACGACAAGAAGGGCATGTATGTCAATATTGGCAACGGTGGTAACGGTATGATGAACAATGTCAACTTGGGATTGTACTTGAACCAAGAAACAGCTGGTGCAATGGTGATGTAAACTGGTATTATGTCTGTTATGTGGCTGGATGTAAATTGGTGTATAATGTCTTGTTTCTCTTCAACTGTTTACCTGTCGTTTCGTCTCTTCGCTTTTACATAGAATCTATCATAATTAGAAAACTTGTGTTATTGAAATCTTTTATTTCAGGTTTTTTTCGCCGCACCATGTAATATTTTGAAATTTTGTTAGTAGACTTTATTGGTGACGTCCGCGGAGAAAAAATAGATTTGTAATTAATAACTTTCTCAGTAATAAATGACACTAAGTGCTGCTGTTAGTATCTTCATCTCTTATCTAACGTCCTGGTGCCTCGTTTGTTCTCGATCTTTGGTGCGACCTTCAGTAACTTGCAAGTCATGCCACCTTGCTTGACATCGATATCAACAGACACGTGATACTGTAAACAATGATTGCCACTTTCTATAGCAATCATAGATATACCTAGGATTCACTTAATTGACTAATTTATTACTAAATATATAGTCATGTGGATTGTCAAAGACATAAGCGAAAGCGCAAAATCAGAAAAACCGCAAAGTGCGGCCACTTCTAAGAATCTAAAACGTTCAAAGAACCAGAAATCCAAGAAACGATTGAACCCTGCTTCTCAATCCTCCGATTCTCAACCGTCCAAAAAGACCAAATTTAATCCCAAACCGAAATCAAAGAAACCCAACCTCCCAAAGTCTATATCAAATGAGAACAAATCAATCGACGATTTAAAAGTTGATGACATTGATTCATGGGGCTGGAATCAGATTGATTGTCCTGACGGGATATTTTCGTCTGCCGCACCCGACGATTTTGGTGGAGGATTTATCTGTTTGGAAGAAATTGATGGCGTAGATGTAGAGTATGTGGGTGGGAGTAATGAAGGAAAACTTATCAAGTTTAAGGTGTGTTCCCTTAACTACCCACATTCGTGAATGATGGGATTCCGGTATTTTGACATACCGATTTATTGACACTATTGAATTATGATCTTATTTATAGAAATCTGGAAACGGTAAAGCAAAGTCAAAGAAACAGGCTAAACCAGCTACACCGTATGAACCGTTACCAATTGAACAGTTTAAAGATTTTGTTCATGTCGATTCTATACTTGAAGATGATGATCCTTCTGTCATCAATCGAGCTATTAAGCAGTCAAAAGTAGATGAAAGTGATGATATTTCTGCCGACGATGTTTCTGGATTCGAAAATACAGAAGACGAAGAAAGTGACTATAACGAGAACGAGGTTGATATTGATGATTTAGAGGATATAGATGTTGATAATGAGAACCAAGAATCTCAGTTGGCAAATGACATGCCAGGGGTACAAGAGGAGAATGATTCCGAAGAAAAGTCTAGTGTCGTACCAAATTTTGTTCAAGAACGACCATCAATATCGTTACCGAATGTGTCGGACTTCCCGGAAGTCTCCGCTTGGGTTGATCTGCTTCCAAAGATTCATCCACTACTTCTGAAAGCCATTCATGAACTGAAATTTGAAAAGCCGACTAACATTCAGTCGAAAAGTTTACCAGAGTCAGTGATCAATGGAAGAGATATTGTTGGAGCAGCTGAAACGGTAGATAGATTATTTACTTTATCTCAAGGGATGGCGCTTTATGCTAATGATACCATCGTTTATTCTAGGGTTCTGGAAAGACGTTGGCATTTGGACTTCCTATACTTCAGCATTTGACTGAAGCACCGATACTTTCACCAAGGCGTCTCACTGCGCTTATCCTTTCTCCTACTCGCGAACTCGCGCTACAAATCAACAAACATTTGGAATGCCTCGCTTCGCCATTTTCACATTCACATTCTTTAAACCGTATACATATCGTTCCTTTAGTCGGTGGGCTGTCAGAATTCAAACAAACAAGACTGTTAAGTGGAAATGTTGACATTATTGTGGCTACCCCGGGTCGTTTGTGGGAAATGATCGAATCTGGAACGGTCAAGCGAGAATGGTTGAAGGATTTGAGATTTTTGGTTCTGGACGAAGCGGATAGCATGTTGCAAAATGGGAAGTTTAAAGAACTAGAAGCGATTCTAAGTTGCGTTAGTTTGAACAGAAAGTATGGGATTTACTCCTATCTGAGTACATTCTGTTTTCTGAGTTTTCTAACATGGTACTTGTTTAATAGAGATACGTATGAATGGGACGATAAGTTCTCGGTATTCGATCAACAAAGGCACGTTAAAGCAAAAGGTACAGAATATTCACAGAGTAATAAACTTAGCATTTAGAATTTTCGCTGACACTGTTTGGTCAGTACGAAGGCAGACCTTTATTTTTTCCGCTACTCTACCGGCTGCTATATCGCCGAATGACAGGTCCCGAAAGAAAATTAAAAATTCACTACAAGCTCTGTTCCGACGTATTGAATTTGCTGATCCGACGGGTTCCCCGCTCATCGTCGATGTCACATCACAATCCAAAGTCGCCTCTCAACTTGTCGAGTCAAGGATTGATTGTATGGCAGAAGAAAAAGATGTGTACTTGTACTATCTTCTCTTACGATATCCCGGCCGAACATTAGTCTTCGTGAACAGTATCTCCTCTCTCCGTCGATTATTACCTATATTTTCAAATCTTAACCTTCCGGTTTACGGTCTCCACGCACAAATGCAACAAAGACAGCGATTAAAAAATCTTGATCGATTCGCTAATAGTGACACTTGTATTCTTATTGCCTCCGATGTAGCTAGTAGAGGTCTTGACGTCCGTAATGTTCAACATGTTATTCACTATCAAGTTCCAAAAACAAAAGAAGGTTATGTTCATCGAAGTGGTCGTACGGCGAGAGCAAATCAAGAGGGTATCAGTATTATGTTAGTGAGTCCACCTGAAGTTACGGCTTATAAAAAAATATGTTATGGATTGGGTAAACTTGATGGGTTGGATGAATTTCCGGTCGAAAGAGGTTACAATTCCGAGTTGAAGAAACGATTGAAATTAGCTCAAGAGATTGACCAAGAACAACATCAAACTCAAAAGGTATATCTGCCGGTGTCATCCGTTTGTAGTCTTGTTCAATACTAACGATTTGATTCGCTCTATCCAAATCAGTCAACATTCGAGAACAACTGGCTGTCCCAAACAGCGGAAGCGTTAGATATCGATATCGACCCCGATTTTCTTGATGCCTCCACCCTAGCTAAACTAAATTCAACATCATCAAAGTCACAGGAAAAAGCTACAAAAGCTCGAGTCAATCAGTTGAAAGATGAGTTGAATCAGTTGCTTAAGAAACCAGTGGTACCGAAGGGACTTAGCATGAAGTATTTAACGAATAATATAAAGGAAGGATTAGTTAGTGTCATTAATGAAGGTTTGTTCGTTATTGTGATTCGGTGAAATGCGTTCATTCTGTATTTACTAAATTCGTGTTTCACATCTATAGGTAAAAATACAGTGATGGCGACGGAAGGGAATATTGATGCAATCGACGAAGTCAGGCAAAAGAAGAAAGGAAAAAAGTCAAATTAAAGATTCGCATCATAACTCCAGCGTCAATTGAAACTGTGTTATGCTAGATAGAGGGGCTTTGCTTGCACAAATATTTTGAGATGACTGCACAACATTAAAAATAGGTTAGGACTTACACAGCAAATTAGATGTATGCTGTAGTTTCGTTTATTCTTCAACCAATACCTCTAATAAGACTACAAATACAAAATCTTTATATATATAAACCCTAATCCCGGATAATGCATCTGATTATATTTTAAGTATTCGACTGTTCAGATTCGTCATCCCCTTCAAGCAGGCTAAGGTAGAAATTGAGTTCATAAGTTTCTTTAGCGCAAGATTCAGAATGAGACAAGAGAAGTGGAAAGAAGTTCCAATATTAATATTTACCTGTACTGTTTCATAAGGGTACATTCCCCACCATTCTCCAAATCGATGTTATATTGGTAAAAATTCCCTTGTGACGTTACAACCATCACTTGGGGTCCGGAACTGAGATTAAATAGTTGGTCAGAGATATTGAGTTTGTATCAACGGTAAAACACCCGACTTACTTGCTTAACGCCACCAAACTCTGCACTCCTGTTCCGCAGGGTAACTTTAAAAATGCAAAATCACGGGCAGGTTCCAACATCTCATTCACAAATTCTGGTAAATATTGGTTAATGCTGCCTCTCCTTGCCAATAAGGATCCAATGGCGCCTGTCGTACTCTTCAGTAGAGTCGACGTGGCTGACGATATCGAGCCCGACGTAGTGGACGGAGGTACGGAAGTGGTGGCGGTTGGTGAAGAAGAAATGATCGGTGGAGTTAGAGACGAAGAAGAGCCTGTTCTTTGCGGAGCAAAGTCAATCGGAGAAGAGACGGCTGAACCGGAAACAGCGCCGGATTGTTGGCTTTGAGATTGGGAAGACTGTGGATGTTGATGAGATAGCTTGAAGATGTGGACTGTTTCAGTCTCGCTGGAGCAAGCCAATAATGTATTTGCGAGGTTGAAATTCAATGAAAATATTCGCGCAGGATAAGTTCCCCTTCGGAATTGGAAAAGCTTTGTACCATCTGGCACGGAGAAAACTCTAACTAAAGTTCCCTTTTCCCCCGCGGTGGCCAACATCGAGCCATTTGAGGAGAAGGCTAAACAAGAGACCGGATTTTTATGGGCTTGAATGATTGTGAGAGGATTCAGGGACAAAGCGTCAAATATTAAAATGTCGCCGGATGAAGTAGAATGCGGGGAGGTCGGTGATGTTGGAGTATGAATCGGAGCAGACGGTGGGGCGGTTGGGTATGCGAGATAACACTCGTCGCTAGATGGGGATAGAGCACACACAGCTGCAAGGTTTGAACAAAGAGTTATCAGTAAGAATACATTGCAACATGTCACAAAGAATACGAACGAACCAGACGGGTTGAAAGCTGTTTCAATGGTATGAACGAGTTTCATATTTGAGATGTCGTAAACATATATCTGATTCTCAAGGACCGCAATCAACCGCCGCCTATTCAGTCTAACTGCCAGAACTGTTGTCGGGAACGTCAGTTCGCAAATCGTGGATTGCCTCTATTTCGAATATACGGTATGAGCACGATAAATTAAGATACTGACTAGAGATAAATTCAATGGACGGATTCATACAATACCTTTGTATTGCATATTTGCAGTCTGCGAGGAGAGAAGGCAGGTTGTTCTCCGCCGCCAACCAAGGCCACTAAACTTGTACAGAACAACATTTCGACTATCCTTCGACCACCGTCATCTAGAGAGAGTTGAACCGAGAAGTCAGTTTTAGTCACTCAATGAAGTGAATGCCTGAAAAAGAACCTCGAGGTACGAACATTTGGAATAACATTTCCCAAACGGATCACAGTTATATATCTTAAATCCTCGTTTCGTGCCTACAGATATACAGCTATTCAAAACGAAACCAAAGAAAGCGTAAGCATTTGACCGGCCGTATTCATCCGGGAGCAGTGTGTAGCGTTTCAAAGTAAAAGGGAATACCTGAAATCCTGGTTAAAGTTTGCGAATAGCAGGTCATTCGATGACTTTCCACCCAAATTCATATTTAAATCAACGAAGTATATTAATTCAAATCCTAGTAGATGTCGTATCAGAACGAGCGCACTGTCAGTAGCCGCCAGGTGACCGGCCCAAATGACAGTCACGTGTTTCATTGCTTACAGTCACGTGCGGTCACGTGTTATTAAGACGCGACAAGAATTCGTTCCTTCACTCATGCTTGGACATATGCTTGCCGGATTGAATATTTTATCGATTGTATTCACGAATGAGAGTTTCTATCAAGTTGCAAGACTTTTCGGGTTCCATTTCCCATGGCATTCCTCCAGAGCAGCAGGACACAGCAACGTCATCGATTCCCCGATCATCAATCTACTCTTCGCCAGTCACTAATAGATCCAGGAAGAAATCCCCTAAAAACCACCAAGATGTTGGATCGCATCCTAAGCTGGAACCATTGCGGATTCGTGCTGCAGATAATGCATTCACCGCAGTCGAAACCGTGGATGTGGATGATAGCAAATCAAATCAAGGATGGAACTTGAATCTGTGCTCTACAATTGATAAGATAAAGGCTATCTGGAAATTTTTCGCCGTCATGAGTGATGCAGAGAAACAATTCTTGTTGCGAGGTTTATTGAAGCGATGCGATCCCAAACAACTAGACTATCTCCGTGAAGAATTGAAGTTACAGTCGACGACGAAGGTAAGTTTAATTTATGAACAACTCTGGTACTGTAAAACGGCTTACAATTTAATTAGAATAAAACCGATGGATTGATTCATAAAGCACATGGCAACATTTGTCGAAAAAGCAGCTGTAAATGTCAAATTGCAAACTTGATCCCAGAGTCAGCTTCAGTCTACTCAACCCCCATCATAAATGCAGAACATCCTTTTCATCGAATTCACAAGGCAAATCCCACGTTGTTGACGAAATTACTCAATCGAACAGATACGACTGAATCGACTCTGAAACAGCATGGTGATCATATTGCATACAAGAATGCAAATGAATTTCTAATTGTCCGATGTCAGAAATTGCAGGCAATCATCGAATGTATCAACAATCTAGCAAGGGAAAGAATCCCTTCCGAACCGTTGGAAACACTGCTATTTATGTTCAAAGACATTTTGAAAGCCAATTTTTGCACGTTATACAGTATCGACGGAGTCAATGCGACGGTGCATATTAGCAACTTATTCAAGTTCGACACCACATTCCCGTTTACCGATGTGTTGGGGTATTCTTCACTCTCTAGGGGCAGTCTTGCCAACCGATTCAACCAAAAATCCGCCGATAATACTGCTCATTATCTGTCAGAGCACTATGCAGATGTTCACCCAGATGTCAGATGTTTTATTTCATGCCCTATCCTATCTGAGGGTGGGAAACTTGTGGCTGTAGTAGAATTTATTAACACGATTGAAGAAAAATCAAATTTTGATGCTGAAGATGAATTTATTCTTCGTCTGACAAGTTCACTCTGGAACCTGTTCATCAAACATATTCCAGAAGAGACTAATAATCACCGAAAATCTCAGAAATTCAAGGATGTGTTCCTTCAAATCGCTGAAATATGCAACGCTAATGTTAATTTTGCTGACCTGGTGGATAGAATAGTGGCGATTGCGAGAATCTTGGTCCCAGCCGAAAAAGCAGCTGTTTCTATTTCAGACAGCAACAGAAACGAGCCGTGGGCATTAGACTCAAAGTCAGGAAGAGTACGGCTCCCCAAGGAGCGAGGATTCACCATGAATACTACTGAAGGTACAAGCAGAATATCTCAATGCGTAAATACTTTCCTGAAAATCAACATATCTTTATTGTGTAGCACATCAGGATGGAAAGGAGGGAGGTTTTAAAACGGATGACCACAAAGATTTAATTACCCGGAATATTATCTCTGTCAAACTGAAGGATTCTTCAGGCAACACTATCGGAGACTTACAATTGACGAATGTAAGATTTTCACCGATTCTGTACCATTACAAGTTTCTAGTTTAGATGTCATGTTTATCTTTCCTAGAAATTACCCGAAACAAAAGGCTTTACATTGGCGGATGAAGAGACACTTTCTGCCTTCGGCTGTTTAGGTACTTTATGTCTTTTCCAAGACGAATTACTTTGTGCTCATTCGTGTATGTTCAGCTGGTAGCATCCTCGAGAAGACATTGAAATTGAAGAATTGCGATCAATCTATCAAGAAATATGCAGATTTCAGTTCCACTGTTCATTCGATTTTAAATTCGACAGATGCTGCAATACTTGTGTTTGATCAGGACGGCACCTTGGTATTAACTAATTCACCTTGATCGCTATAGCAAATCTAAAGCTAATTACCTAACGTTCTAAAGGATACTTCATATAATGTCCACCAACTGTGTCTCCGTTATCATTCCTTCCCTCTAAAAATGACGTATAATGACTTAATCGGTCGCCAAAATGAGCTTTTCCTACAACACGCCGAGCAAGTGCACTCCCACGCAACGACTAAACCGATCTCTAACCCGACATATCGTTGGAAGTTACCAGATGAAACGTTGCTAATAATAGATTATCATGTCGCCAGGTTAGATCAAGGCAACGGTTTTGTCATTACTATTCGAAAGGTTGACAGTGAACGGCGTCTCAAAGAAAATTTGGCAAGGTGATACTCGACGAAAGCCAAACTGTGCCAGCGTTCTCAGCCGAAAAATGTTCTCACAATTCATTGCTCTCTAGATATTTTTCATCTTTACTTGGAAATCGAATATTGAGTTCTCCGTCTTTAATTGGAGGGTCATGCAGCAGGGGGAGTGTTCTACGAGTGAACCTCCAGAAATGTAGCAATACAGTTTTCTCAGAAGTCAGAAATGTTATTACCTCATTGCTCACAATGATCTACAGTTTTCTCTTTAGTACAGACTTTGCGGCCTGCCCAAGTGATTGAGCAACTCTCTGCATACTCGTCGGCGGTTTCTACTGCTGTGAAAAGACACAATGGATACATCTATTCAGCATCGAGGTATAGTAACTATCAGATTCGGTGAAATCCCTGTCTGACTACATGGCTTTTCGAATATAATCTAGCGAAGTCATAGTGGCAGTTTTCGGAATCCCGATATCGGAGAATGATGACACATTATGTGCCATACGGTGCGCCTTGGAAATACGATCTCTGCTGACTACTATGAAAATGGAACATCATGCAGAAGGCAAGACAGGGTTAGACTTCAACTTGGCTGTGACGACCGGTATGTGCGTATCGGGATTCATGGCCACAAATGAAGATCAACCTGAGGAGTGGGTTGTCGTCGGAGGTAAGGCTATCGAATATTTGCTCTATTTTCTTTAGCCTCTAGTGTTTTCTCTATAAATAGTCTCATACTAAGCCTGTTTATCTGCTGCAGAGCCTTTCATGCAAGCCACCCATCTTGATCATTTTGCACGCTTATATAACGCACCGCTGATAATTGATCAGCCAACAATGGAATTAGTGAGAGCCCATTTTGATTGTCGCGAAATTGATAAAGTATATTTGAAATCTCCGACACAAGTCGATGACAATGTCTTGCCATCCACGGTGGATCAAAGCCATCGGTCCGCGGTAACTGCTCTGAAATTAAATAAGGAGTTCAATGTCTCTTTAATTTATGATGTTATCGCTCCCTCAAGCGGTATTTCATCTCAAAGTTCCGGAAACTTTGAACGAAAACCATACATATGTTATGAACTCGGCCTCTCAGAGTATCGCGTTAGAAATTGGGATGCGGCGTTAGCTTATTTCAGAAAGTGCAATAGTTATTTGAATAATGACGGACCTGCGACTTTAATGATTAAGAGATGTAAAGCTGCCATCGAAAAAGAAGTTGCAATTGGAGACGATTGGAATGGGATTTGGCCAATAGAGTCGTATCATCATTTCTAAGATTTAGTTTAGAATATAATAATGGCAGATCTAGCTATTCAAGGTCTATAGTTTGTAGAAATGCAAATAAACCTATTATGTACGGTACACGAATTTATTCAAATATCGCGATTCAAACGCGATAACTGCATCGCAAAGAGCAAATTACATGTGCTTACTAAATCTGATTAAATATTTTCTGTCAGCGCAAATGATTCAGACTGAAACATTCCTGCAAAGCCATTTCTTCCTCCTCATTATCATCACACCAGACTTTCACAAATCTCGCCACGTCAGGCACTGATTTCAAAGTCGTCTTGATTTCACTGTATCGTGAATTCCGAGGAACAGTAAATGAAATCACCACTTTAGGGAATATCAAATGTCGCTCTCGATGCGACCTCTTCGAGACAGTACATCCACCACTTGAGGAAGCATCTGCATTCAAACACGACGCAATCCGTTTGGCGGCATACTCAATTAGCAAACGGTTGACGGAACACAGAGGATTTCTCACCTCTACATATCCTAATCCGTTGTTAGACTCCAAACAAGCAATAATACTACTTTCGCTAACCCACATATCCATCAGTTTGACTACTTCCAAGTGACGACAATATCCAAGGCATCTCGATAATGCGGATTCAGATACAACGCAGCCATTCAGCACTAATTTTCTCAGCATAGGTATTTGAGCAACCTGTTCGAACACTGTACTACTCAACTCCCATAGTCCTGAAAACTTGATACAGTTAACTACACTAGCTGGCTTTGTCATGTCTGCCAAAATCTCGTTGAAGTTGATGAGGCCCGAGTCGGAATAGGAGAATGATTCAAGTCGGGGGATAAGAAGTTGTATTGAAGGATATAGATTTTCAGTGATTTGATTCACCGAAATATTCTTAACAGATGGAAGCGTACAGAGGAGAAATTGAAGTGTAGAATCGTTGCAATGGCGGAGGTACTGTAGTGATAACGATATGATGGATTCGGAAAAAGCGAAATCTGGAGACCAGTCTCGAGTGTTTGTAAATGACCAAAACAAGTTTTCTGATCTTTCAAAACCTTTTGACAATACATTTGGGATTTCAAATCGATGAAAATGAAACCCACACAACGTTAACTTTCGTAACTTTTCAAACTTCAAAACTTTTGTCCACATCTCATAAGTCATACTCCCCGTTTCTATCATTGTGCTGTCGAGACACAGTCGCTCTAAACTGCTGTTACAATACAATTGAAATTTGTCCAACACCTCACCCAGCCGATCATAATCTAAAAACAAGTCTTTCAAACTCAATTGTTTAATTTCGGCCTTGGATGGGCACTGATACGTTGTTTCGAATGCGAACGGGTCGATAAATCGTAATTTAAGTCTGCTCAGTAGTGGTAGTTTGAGCACTTTTGGGATTAGAGCCGTCACTTGTCTTGCTAAATCTACTTCCTGAATTCCACTCGACAAAGTGTACGGAATCGGGTCGAAATGCAAAACTACTAAATTGATAAACTCTTCCACGGCGTGATGTAAAAATGGGATGACTATTTCAACTAAACCCGAGTATGATATTGATGCATCAATGATCAGTTCCCTGACGCTCCGTGTGTAGATGGTGGAATCACGAGCGGCTCTGAGAGACGATTGAAGCCGACAAATGGAGCGAATTATTGATTCAGACTGCGATTTTTTAAGAACAGCAACGGATGAGAGTTGGATGCGAGACCATAAAATCGGAATGGAAATATGGAACGATTTTTGGTTGACTGAGGCACAGGAAATAAGGTCTCTTCGGCAAAGGTTAGAATAGACGAGACCAAGAATTTCGTTCGGCAATCCGAATAGAGACGAAGATGGGTTGCTGTTATCCATCGCAGTATCCGATACACTGTGAATATTCGAGAATCCTGCGGGGTAAAAACAACACCTAGGCG
Organism: Paraphysoderma sedebokerense; assembly: GCA_025602915.1. Classification (NCBI taxonomy): domain Eukaryota; kingdom Fungi; phylum Blastocladiomycota; class Physodermatomycetes; order Physodermatales; family Physodermataceae; genus Paraphysoderma; species Paraphysoderma sedebokerense. The sequence continues at coordinate 88,307 of JAHLJZ010000085.1, forward strand.
GAGTAGATTTTAACAAATGGAGGTATGTTTTTGTGATACCATTACGTGATGTCATTATGGTGGTAAGTCGATCTATCATTGTATCATCAAAATCGAATGCTTCGATCTGGACTTTTCGTTTGCTGAAGTGACAACTCTTCCATCTAAATCTGCTTGCATATTGAAGAATCAAGGCTAATAATCATTGACAACGAAAAAGAGGTAGGCGGGATGAAAAACTTGCCCGCCTTCTAGATTGAGTTATCATACGGAGCCTTTGGTATTCTGTTACCATTGATGGACAGACACAAGAATTTTTTGCCTAGTATTGATGTGAATGTGGATGTTTGCAACAAAGGTTTTACTGTTTGATGGGGTTTGGATATCATGATTGTCCGGAAGAACGGATTTTTTAAATTGTGCGGACGTCACTTGTCCATGTCTTCGCGCCTGCTCATAATACCAACCTAGAAACCGACATTCGCACATATATTTTGTCATCAATCATTTAGAGCACAATACTGCAATGGATTTAATGGAAATAGCCACCCGTTACCAACCATCCCGAGGGTACTACCTTGACGACTCGGACGATGTCGATTATACCACCGAATCACCCTCGGCCCAACTGATCGACCCAACTACACAAGCCAAATTTAGCTTCAGCACTGCAGCGTCGAAACCCATTCATTGTGATGTTCTCATAATTGGGTTCGACGTTGCTAGTGTGTACTTAAACGAGGTGGCAAGAGACAACGAGAACTGTAAAGTTATTGGCCACATAGAGGTGGAAAGTGTCAAGGTCCGTCTTGCTATTTCTTTTGGGTTTTCTGTTGTATTCGAAGAATACATAATGCTGTTTTCATATGACGATTGATGAAGGAAATACCGAAGCATTCTTTGGTATCCGAGATGCTGATGCTGTCTTGGTACATCCATGGGCCATTTTTTCTAACGACCTTGCGTTACTATCTCTATGCTTACGTGCCCACACCAGCCCTACGACATTCCAAGCAGCTTCTCAAAATCTACACATTCGTTATCGATTTCTTCTTTGCCGTCTTCCCAAAATCAAGAGATGATGAATACAGTGATTTTACCCGTTGTCGCTCAGAATATCGCCCCTGAACGTGCGGTTGCAATTGTCCAATCCCTGTTTGAAAATATTATTCCCCAAAAGTGCGATGACTTTGATTTTTAAGATCTCAGATTCACAAGTGACTGATTAAACTGCCCTTTGCTCACTTTTTCGACATTACGTGGTTGCCAATGTAATAGAGTAATCGTTCTGAGCGCTCTTCCTTTGTCCGATTTGAAGATTACATCGGACGATATCGATAAAATAGAAACTTGCAATCTTTTCCAATTAGTTTCAGGGAATGCTAAACCATATGTAAGTCTATACTTGTCTCTTTCAAACTCTCAATCGTTATTTGCTACTGTTATTCTTTGCCGAGCCTAACCTAACGTGTTTGATACAACCAGCCGTCCTATCCGATTCTTCCAGCTCCAAACTTTGTAGATTCCCTTGTCGGTGCGATTCTTTCACACGTATGTGTTCTGCCAAGTTTTAGCTTTACTTTCCTCCCTATTAACCAAAGAGTTCTCAATCTCTTCCATTCACCGATTTACATAAGTGTGAAATGTTTTCAATAACCGCCAATGCATTTTTCATGATGCTTCCAACGGAATTCGGTTCTGTTCAGTACAGGCCTACAACTCTTGCGTCCCTCCGTCAATTGCTTAAACAAACACAGCTGGAGGATATAGTTCTTCCGGAAGAAAAAAATGACATGATAATACAAGACACATACAAGTTAGTATTGGGTAAAAGTATGGAAACTAGTTTGGGGAATCCATTGTATCTATAAGTTTTGGCGATGTATTAAATGAAACGGGTTAAAGCAACAGAACTGAAAATCATAGTTTTATGTAATTTGTGGCATTCATTCCAACCTCGTTAAACGGGTATATTACAAACTCAGAATACAGACAACAACAGGAATCAAGAGACAGCTATGTAGACTAGACGAAGATAAATTTACAAATCAGGTAAATAAACATAATTGACGGTTTTAAAAAAATTTTGGTCTGATTTATAAATTTATTCGACGAATTTTAGTTCGAGTCTGTGAGCAGTACATTCGGAATATCATGGTACAAGTACTATTTCACATGAAAAACCAAAAACGGTGGTTAGGATTTCAATAATTCGATGGTGAATAAATAAATATGGTGAAGATAGTAAGGAGACACTCACGTTTCGGTATAACCCTCCCTTTTTCATTTCCAGAAAACACTTCATCTGAATTTCTTTCTGGAACCATACATTGTGTAAATCTGATTTTTGTGGAATATACTTTTGCACGATACGTCGTACGATAGACCATGCTTTTGTCGCGGATTCTGGGTGGTGTAGATGTGTGGATGGGGGGTTAGAAAGTGGAGGGGAAGCGTATAAATCAAGAGCTCGAATGAGACGGTGAAGGTGGGAGTGGATGGTGGTATGATGGGATTTGAGGTAAACCTGTGTATTTATGTCACGTATAGAAATAAATTGGTCAGTTTAGGATAAACGGATCGTATTAAGGAAAGGGAAAGGGAAAGGGAAAGAAATATTGACCTCTTCGATATTATCCGTCACGATACAACTGCCGTTCAAGACGTTGACTAATTTGAATCCCAACTCTTGGTTTGATTCCACCGTGGACCGATGGATCCTTACGCCTCCAAAATCTCGAACGATGAAACCAAGTATCGAGTAGCCGTTGAACGATGGTGTATCGGAAGACAAAGAGGAAGTAGGTGCGACACGAAGAATCATATTTTGACTGTGACTTTCGAATGCAAAACCGCAATGCAGGAGTGGTGGAATAATGGCGTTTAATAGGTGAGTTGCGTAGCTATCGGTCGTGACAAAAGTAATTAAATATTCCAAGACTAGGGTTAGTGATTTTGAAAGGATCGATGTAAAGAACAAGATGGTAACTGTCATCGCATACCATTCAAGAAACTCTAGTTTCTTTTCCACAGTATCCAAGCCAAACAAGTTTACCACTCTTGCCGCGTCGGTATCCATACCTTCAACACCTACCGCCCGTTCTACCAAGGCCGCACACACAATGTTCTGTTCACCCTCGATTCGTTCATTTTTGACTAGCTGCTGATCAAACGTTACACCTTGAAATTCAGGGTCTGTCCGGAAAATACATCCCGCTACTTTAACTTGTTCCCCCACAATTGGTGTAGGTAGAATACCAACCGACGCAATTTCTTTTGTTACCTTCAACGGTTTCGTTGTTGCCACCGATTTTGTAAATACCGCCGACTCTGAATTCGCCATTGAAATTACAAAATCTACAGAACGAGAAGAACAATACTGTATGACTTTTTCTGCCAACTCTGATATGATGGGTCCATTGTGAACGCTGTAATGACTAATGGTTCTTAAAGCAGATGTGGTGACTACACTCAACGATAATTTTAAATGGTATCCCTTCAGCACATCAGATATGGGGGAAACAGTTCGTAAACTCGCTTGTGGTAATGCAGGAATTTGATTTTGAAGGGTATAAAACTGGATATTGAGAAACTCGCAAAGGGATTGGATCGGTTTTTGTTGAGTGGAGTGGTAAGGAAGGAGAATGTGGGTCTGTGGTAGATCTATTTTGAGCGTTTTGATTAGATGGGGGTGAATGTGGGTGAGGTAGGTACCGTGAGCGTGAACGGAGGACGAAGGAAGAATGCAGAATCGAATAAAAGTATGGTATGCGAGAGTTTTCGGGATGTCAGTGGGTAATAGAGGGTGCATTGGTAACCGAGTTCGATGCATCTTTTGATAGATAATAAATATGAATGAATGTTCCTTCAAATCAATAGAACGAATTAAAAAGGCCAAACCGGATGACTTCCATGACCTTCAATCAGACTTTGCTCCCATTCCCATGACGATGACTCAATAGTAGGCTCCATATTTCTAAACCTGTAGAGCTCCGCTATTTCAATAACAAACATAATTCAATGTTAAAATACCATTGGTGCACCATATAAGGAAAGAAGCAAGTACCTTGATTTTCCACAGAACTTTGCAACTCTGTGGCAATCTTCTCGGACATTTCATGATTCCAGTCACACCATTTAGCTACCATTCCTATAATACCCACCGGAGCCAAACATTCTCTCAAACCAGGCAACATATGTTCATTGGTTTCAACAGTTCTCTCTCCATTGCCAATGTACGAATTTTGTACCGAACCGTTACAACCGTTCTGTTTCCCGCCATTTGCATGACCAAGGTGTACCCCATCTTTTTTATCGAAATTCGAGGCTCCATCCCCGCCGAAATGGTACACCGTTGAAATAAAGTCTTCCGGATCGATATACTTTATCTTTTGAACCGTTTCTATACCATTCCTCGTTTCCACCTCAACGTTATCAAAATACGGTAAACTTTTCAACGGAACCAACAGTCCTTCCGTTACTTCACCATTTTTTGTTTTTGTCCCCTGTATGCCATTTATTTTTTCATCCGCATGGAAACAAACGACCCAAAATGAATAGTCAAATTCATGTAGAATTTCGTCAAGTTGGTTTAATTGAGTCGAGTTGAGGAATGAAGATTTTAGCAAGTAACCATGAATAATTCCTTCATTGATGAGTGCGGCTATCAATCGTCTCGTCGTTGCGAATTGTGCTTTTCGGTTAGCCAAGTCGGAGTTTGATGTCAGAGATAAAGTGTGGGTTGTTGCATTCGTTTTACTAACAGTTGGCGTTAATAGTTGCGGTGTAGGGAGCGGGGCCATTTGCGGTGTCTTATTCAATGTCAAAGAAGGGAATTTAAGATAACTATATATGTAATTCCTGGAAAATTCAACGTTGACTTGTACAGATTAAAAATATTGCGAAAACGTTTGAAGAAAGCCAGTTCGATAAGTCAGCTATTGTCTGTTGGCAGTCACGGCGACAATCGTGATTCGCGCGTTAAATTAAACACATTTTCGGTCCCTCGAATGTGGATTTGGAAGGAGGCGAGGAATTCCGATCAAGGACGTTGGCTATTAATTATATTACTATTGGTCAAAGTGTGTATGTTTGCGACTCATCTCTGTATTGAGTGGTAAACTTTCATGTATGTCCCTCTTATGTATTTGTCAGGTTATTGTCTGAAAAATTTACATACATACATATTTGCTCTATATCCTACCCTACAGTTGGAAAGTCCAAATCAACTATAATTTACAAAAAGTTCAATAGTAGATAGAAGGAAAATTGTAGTGAAATAATTTAAGTTCTGGCGGCTGCGCTCAACAAAATAGAACTCTGAATTAATTCGTGTCCTCTACCCAACAAGACCACCTCCAACTTGCAAATTCAATACCTCTTCTTCGTTTAGGGGTACTTCTTGCTTTAGTTTCTCTTTTCCTTTTCCCTTTGTGAGATCATTCTCTGTGATATCAAACCAAAAACCTTCATCTCTTGTGCCATTAGCCGACGCTTTCATGGCGGGTCCGTCTTTGCTCACCTGGCCCATCACAAAGTGTTCTCGACACACACTGACGTACGTGTTTCCAATTTCAACCGAGGCACCTGTCGTTGTGACAGTGCCGGACTGTGAGACTCGGAGGTTCATGGTTGCCTTGCCTGATGCGGATTGGTTGTATCGGGAGAGGAGGATGCATTGATACCGAAAATGAGAATAAGTACGCATCATGTTAATCAGCCATAACGAGAATGGTATGATGATCGCAACAGATACTCACGGCCACAGTGACAAATTGTTTTTATCTCTACCAACTCATCCGCCAACGCCAGCAACAATGCACTGCCTGGGAACGGGTTACCCTGAAAATCAGTTCGCAACCCATAGCACAATATCGGGATATGAAAGTCGTGGAGGATGTGAAGAAGCTGATGAATCTGTGGGGAATGTAGAAATTGGGCTTCGTCGACTGTTTTCGTTTGGTGTCGTTAGATACGCGGTCAATCAGGCACTTGAAAGTAGTGAGGTCTTGCAGCGATGATACATACTTAAGAAACAAGCATACTTCTCGCCTGATTCAATCTGAGTTTTAATGTGTTGGTAGAAATCAAAATTTGCGTCGAATGTGACGGCGTCACTTTGCAATCCGATTCTCGATGTAATCTTGCCGACTCCATATCGGTCGTCAATAACAGGACACTGAATTCAGGTAGTCGTTTGTATAGAGGATTTATCATCGAACGTCGTAGTGTTAGCATATATGCAGAACTACAGACATGAAAGAGTAGTTAAATACAAACAAATAACAAAACATTCATCCCCCGTTCCTGGTAATTGAATGCGCTCTGTAACAATGTCGTCGATTTACCGGCATTCATGGCTGGTAGGTACGAAGTGTTCATATTGTATGACAAGGTAGGATATGAATAATTTAATATAAATTTCATCAACCAAACATCAAGGATAGCTTGTCGGCATACCACTGTAGTAAAAGTATAATTTAGCTCCGCCCCTGATCCGGGTAGACAGATGTAGGGTGGCATTCGGCGGTAACTCGATCGATAAATCTGTAGTCCGTTTTCGTATTGATGCAGCATGCAATCACATATTTATTGCATTTCAGGGTAAATGTATTGTAAATAGCGGAAATAACAGTAGAAATTTTGATGTCAGGTTCTGTTTACAATCTCGCGGAGTTGGTGCAAGTAAACACGTCGCCAACCGTGTGTATCAACAACCTATTCACGTTGCATGATAGCATATATTTGCAAAAGTCAAAGACTTACCGGCATTCAATATTTTCCCATTGTACGACAACACAAGACTGTCCTCCTCTATGCGATAGCCTGAGTATGTGTGATCGGGAGTAACAGGGACAAATGGCAAGTCGACGTGCAATTGAAGATTTGGAGGGGAGAGTGTAGGAGGTTTTGAAACAGTCAGCATGCACTCAGAGCGAGATGGTTGGGGGAATGAAAGACGAGGCAAAGGAAGAGAGTACCGTGTCTCTGAATCCAGGCGAGTTTGATGGAAGCGGGGAGTGTGTGCGAAGGGAGGTTTAGGCAGGCGGTTCTGTTGGCAAAGTCTCTGACAAAGATCTGCATAGTGCGTAGAGTGTGAGTATCCAGATAAGAGGGAGTGAGTTGTGTGTGTGAGACTTGAGAGGGATGTGCGGTTTTATTTAATATTAATTAAGCGTAGTAGTGGAACCAGTGTTGTTACCTAACAATTAACACGTTAATATATTTGTTAAGTTAATATGTTATTTAACATGGTAATTAACATTCCCAAGAGGTTAACACTATCATTAACAGTGCGTACATGTGACTATCACCATGGTAACCAAACAAGAGTTGACTACCTAGACCAACAGGCATCGCCGCAACTCTAGCCCTGTGGGAACCGGGAACAACTTCCGAATCATTTACTAATTTGAATGCTATTTCGACATGTGCAGACGACAAAGACTTATACAGGGCGCACAAATATCCTGTTATTTCTGGTCAAAAGAATAGATTAGCCAGTCATCTTCGCACTTGTAAGAATGTTACTCAGTCAGTCAAAGATCAATATCGTATTCTGTCGAAACGAAACGCGGAAAACGAATGTCCTGATGATACCTCACAGTTTTCCTCTTCAGCCACTGCTTCTGAATTTGATTACACCAAGAGACGAAAACTGACGCAATCACATCTATCACTTATCCGAGTCAACGATACCGTACTTACCAAAGAGGAGCGACGACTGTTCCATAATCAAGTACTAAAAGGCACAATTGCCGGAGGGTTACCTTTTCGATGGGTTGAGCACAGTGAATGTAAAAAAATGTTCTCAATGGTTCGACAACAAGCAAAATTACCAAGTCGGCAGCACCTTGCGGGGCGTGTCCTTAACAGGGTTTACGAGGAGGCGCAGGAGAGTGATTTAAAAGCTTTGCGCGATTGTGATGGATTGACTGTTGCGTTTGATGGGTGGAATAATGTACGGCGTGAGCATTTAATGGCCGTGGTGGTGATCACAGAGAATGGCGATAGTGTGATTTTGAGGGTTGAGGATGTGTCAGTGAGGCGAAAAGATGGGGAGACCTGTGAAGTGATTATGAAAGAGGTGTTGCAGGATTTGGTGGAGATGGAATTGCGTCAAAAGGTTGTAGGAATTGTGAGTGACGCTGGATCAGACTGTAAGAAGGGCAGGAGACTCATTGTTGAAGCCCATCCCGAACTGCTTTCCGTCGATTGCTTACCACACCAATGGAACCTCCTCGTTGCGGACGTCTTCAAAGCACTTCCCTCCCTCAGATCCATCGCCGCAGATTCAGTTTCAGTCATAAACTGGTTCAACAATCATTCACGGCCGCTTGGTTACCTCCGCATGGAGCAGCGAAACCAGTACAACAAAGAAATCATCCTTCATCTTCCCTGCGCTACACGCTGGGGAACTCACGAAAAAGCGTCATCGTCGCTCCTCGCATCAGCTGCTGCCATCCAAATCGTCGTGGCCAGTAAATACGACTTGCTGATGTCGTGTGTTTCAGCCAATGCTAGACAAAAAGCCATCGAAGTTTTAGATCTGGTTCAAAATCGTCAGTTTTGGAGGGACCTTGAGAAATTCAATTTTATATTTCGACCCTTAACTGCCCTTATCAACATCTGTCAGTCTGATGATTGTAGACTTGACACAGCCCTGGAATCGATGGCAAAACTGAGCAAATTCCTCAAAAATCCTCCTCCCCCGGACTCCCCTGACCATGTCAAATTCGACTCCCATATAATGACCACATTATCAGCATGCCTCGATAAGAGATGGAAGGCCATGGATCAGGTAATTTTTATTTGCTCTTACTGCCTCAATCCATTGAATTTGAACGCACCACACGTCCGGAAGAATGACGAACCTTGGAACGTCGGCACCATGGTCACCTTATTGAGATATCTCCATCTTCGATTGTACAACGTAAAATGTGAACGACTCTTCCCCGAATTCACTAAGTATTATCAACAACGCGCCACTCTCTTTCAACCTGATGCCATCAAGTCTTTTTGTACGGATGCAACAAATACACGCGAATGGTGGAAGGTGGTGGCGACGGAGGTCCCTAATTTAGCTAAACTTGCGCTTCACCTCTCCGCCTTCACCCCTCATTCCGCCGCTGTAGAGCGCATCTTTAGCTCCATGGGTCATATTCACAGTCGCCGGAGGAACAAGTTGGGAAATGAGAAAGTGATGAAGATGACAAAGATTAAGACAACATTGATGCGGGAGCAAAAGGCGAAGAGGGAACAAGAAGAGGCATTGTCAGTGATAGGTTCGACGTTGGTGGAGGATGAGACAGCGGAGGAGGGTGGTAGTTTGGATTTAGACGACGTCGACGACGACCTTCAGCCGATATCAACAGCACAGGAATGGGAGGCGGAAGTGCAAGCCTGGATGGGAATGTTGGATGAAAATGAGACTGAAGATCCACAGTATTTTGAGAACATCGTTGTGGATGACGCTTTTATGAAGGAAACGGTGAAAACGAAGTGGAAATTAGAGGAATTATTTGACTTTAGCACTTTACCACCCATAGTGATGGAATAGTTGTTGATTTATTATTTCTGCAGTATTCCCTCTGCATGGCTTTGGAGTTTGTACTATCTGCTGCATGTTTTCCTTAAATTTTAAATGAATGTGTGGTAAATTCGAGCTTAACATGCCTTAACACGTTAATTAACAGCTGGATTTTGTTAACAATATGTTAGGTTGATTTTCCCACGTGTTAGGTAACAACACTG